>SNQJ01S0030803.1:36138-49357 GCA_010110895.2 Picea sitchensis
CAATCAATTACTTGACATCAACCAATGACATCAATCAAACCAAACCATTTACATCAATGACATATGATCCAACAATCTCCCAAGTAATCAAACCATTGGCATCAATGACAAACCATTGGCATCAATGACAACATGATCCAATAAATTTGACATTCCTCTAGTTTTGTTAATGGGATTTCATTTGATGAAATTCTAACATGATTTCAATTCCATGCTTATGTAACTACCAACGTAGCCTTTATGTGTTTGGCCTTGATAGGATATCACAATTTTGGAAAAAATGAAGAGAAAAATGGAACTTTACAAATTGCCATGTGGCTGGCAAATGTTTCAAAATTGGGACGATAAATTGATACTTCTAGAATATAATTAGAGGTACAATGAAAAAGGTCCAATGTTGTAATATTCTATGCTCGGGCATGGTTATGACAACTCAAATGGAAATCCCATGTTGGAAATTATATCTAAATCTGTCATGTTGGTTGGTGTTACATTAGGATCCAACAAATTATATAACTTCGGGGTTATATTTCAAAACATAATGCCTTGTGCATTCAAAAGAAACATGGATCGAATTTTTGAGTGATGTGGTAGGATAAAAATTTGTAATATGTACACATCCATCCAATGCATTAATATTAGGAGTGAAGCTCAAGGTTTGAATACAAAGATATTTTTCATCAAACAATGGAAAAGGGATACTGATTGATAATCCTCACACTCTAAATGACTTTGATAATCTTCACACTTTAATTTATTTTTCTTTAGCTTGCATACTATGTTTATTGTTTGAAAGCTCCAGTTAAATCAATAAAGTTGTGCAATGTTTTGTTGTAGAATGTTATTTAGATTTAGTACATAAGTACTAGGTGGATTTACTGTTGTAGGGAAGGATTTAATAAAGTTATTTTGCTTATGTAACATGTGTTTTTAGTGTGTTGTTATGATTCCCATGTTTCTGTTATAACTTAGTTTTTGGTTGTAAATTCATTTTTACTCTCTACTGAAACACCTGTTGAAAAGATTGGTGTAGAATAGAGTATCAATCTTTGTGTAAGATACAGGAGTGATTTACTTAAGTTTTTGTTGTTGTAATAGTCTTTTATTATTTGCTAAAAAACGTGTTGAAACACATTGCTGAAACACCTCGTTGTAGCTTACATGCACTGTTAAAACACGTGACTAAAACACGTTGTTGAAACACATGGTTGTAGCTTACAAGTGTTGTTACACAGTGTTGAAACTCATGTAATAGATGTTTATTATTTTGTGAAGCAGTCCTTTGCATCCTTCATTAATGGTATCAGAGCTAGTAATACTTATAGTTCCTCGTTGTAACTGAATATAGTGATTTGGAATCTGATTTGAAATGGCTACAAACAAAGATTCTTTTTTTGAATGAAAGAAATTATGGTTCTTGGTTTTATCAAAATGAGAACAATTCTTCATTCTCAAGATCTTTGGGAGTTTGTTATTGTTGGTTATCTAGAGCCTATTGACCAAGCAACATAAATGGCTCTGACAAATGTTGAACGGATTTTGTTAAAGGAGAACATAAAGAAAGACAACAAATCCCTCAGTCTTATTCAACAAGGCCTGACTGAAAGCATATCTCTGAAGGTGTCAAGTTCAGTATCTTCAAAGAAACCTTCAGACACTCTTGAAACTAGATATCAAGGTGTATCCAAGGTGAAGATTGTCAAGGCTTAGAATTTGAGAAGGGACCTTGAAAATATGAAGATGAAGGACAACGAGTCAATTGATAGTTTTGTGACTCAAGTCATGAATGTCGTGAATTATCTAAGGCAGTATCGTGAATACCTCTCAGACAAGAGATTAATTGAGAAAGTTTTCATATATTTTCCACAGAAGTTTGAATTCGCAGTTGTACCCATAGAAGAATTTAAAGATATTAGTCTTATGCCTATTGATGAATTATTTGGTTCTCTAATTTCTCATGAATCCAGGATGTCTATATATGATAATCCATTCAAGAATTCCTTCAAATATCAGTTGCATGTTACTATTGGAAGAGGCAGAGGAAGGTCTAGTAGTAAAGGAAGAGGAGGTTGATTTGCTGGTCAAAGAGACAACAAAAGTGATTTAGAATCTAAGGAGAAAACTCAACAGAATCCTCCTAGCTTAAGGGTGAGTAGTAGTAGATCCTAGAAGCAAGGAAATCAGAGGTATGATAAATCTAAGGTAGAATGTTAGTATTGTAAGAAATTTGTACATTATGCTAACAAGTGTTGGAAGAAGCAAGAAGATTTTGGAAAGCAGTCTGCACACATGACAAAGGAGCCAGAGGATGATAAAAAACCTGTGTTTTTGACTTGTAATGTCACCCAGAAAAGTGCAAATGATTATTTCTTTTGGACAATGGATGTAGCAATCACATGACTGCAAATAAAAACTTATTTTCCAATCTAGATACCGATATTTAGTTTGTGGTAAAGTTGGGTAATGATTGTAAGGTAAGAGTAAAGGTGTGATTTTTTTTTATACTAAGAATGATGAAAGAAGAAAAATAGATGATGTTTGTTATGTACCTAGTATGAAGTGAAATATGTTAAGTGTTGGAAAACTAATAGAGAAAATGTACAGAGTGTTCTTCAAGAAAAAGGTGTGTACAATTTATGATAAGTATCCAAGTAAGTAGTTAATTTCCAGAGTACATATGACAAAGAATTGAATATTTCCACTTATTAGGACAAATGATTTGAGTGAATCTTTGAATTCTTATAAAGCTAAAGGTTTGTATGAGTCATGTTTATGGCATTTGAGATATGGCCATTTACATTTTGGAGGTTTATATTTGCTGCAAAAGAAACAAAGGTGAAGGGGTTGCTCACTATTCAACAACGAACAAGCTCATGTGAGAGTTGTATACTTGTAAAGCATCATGAGGATAAATTTATTTATGGACTTTTGTACAAGGATAAAGATACATTGAAATTTTTTCACAAATTCTTATGTGGACCAATGCAAACATCTTCATTGATTCGTAATGTCTATTTTATGACTTTAATTGATGATTTTAGTCGAAACATTTGGGTTTATTTGTTTAAGCAGAAGTCTGAAGCTTTTTATATATTTAAGAGGTTAAAGTTATGGTTGAAAAGGAGAGTGGAAAATATATTAAAGTCTTGAGATTATACATAGGAGGTGAGTATATGCTATTTGATTTCATGGAGTTTTGTCAGTATCATGGAATTAAGAGACAATTTACTACTTGTTATACTCCATAGCAGAATGGAGTAGTTGAAAGGAAGAATCAAACCATTATGAATATGACTCGAAGTATGTTGAAGGAGAAGCATATTCCAAATTAATATTGGGGTGATGCAGTTGTTTGTTCATTATATGTTCTGAACATAATTCCAACTAAGAGTGTAAAGAACCAAGTTCCGCAAGAAGCGTGGAGTGGTAAGAATAACAACGTATTTGTTTGAGGATTTTTAGGTGTGTAGATTATGCACATGTACATGAAGAGATGAGGAGAAAGTTGGATGAAAGAAGTGAGAAATGTGTCTTTGTTTGATACAGTGAGGATTCAAAGGCATATAAAATCTATAATCCCATCACCAAGAAGTATGCTATCAACAGAGACATTGAGTTCAAGGAAGAAGAAGCTTGGGATTGTAGCATTGATAAAATTGCTTCAGGGGGGACTGAAATATCTCATGAAGATGATGGTGGATATGAGAAGGACGTACAAGGTGGACAATTGATTCCATAGTCACATACACCTACAACAAGAACTCATGTAAGAAAATCACCAGGAGTCATCCCATCACAACTAAGAATGCCCAAAACATATGAGCGTGGTGAACCATCAGGTCATGGTGGACAACAAAAAGGATCAAAGGTAAGTGATGAATCAAATCCTACTTCAGCTTAATTAAGAAATAGAATTAGAGGTCAAAAGACTAGAAGTTTAAAAGAACTATGTGAGAAAAATGATGAAGTAGATCAAGTTTCAAATTTTGCATTAATTCCATATGATCCTATAAATTTTGATGATGTTGTTAAGAAAGAAGTTTGGGTAGAAGCCATGAATGAAGAAATTGATTCCATAGAAAGGAATAACACTTGGGAACTTGTACATTTTCTTGAAGATAAAAATTGTGTTGGTGTCAAATGGATTTACAAGACTAAGTTAAACACTGAAGGTGAAGTTGAGAATCATAAGGAAAGGCTTGTAGCTCATGGATTCAGTCAACAACCTGGTATTTATTATAATGAAACTTTTGCACCTGTAGCTAGGCTTGATACAGTAAGAATGGTGTTAGCCATTGCTGCTCATAATAAATGGTGCATGTACCAAATGGATGTAAAATCTGCATTTTTAAATGATTTTCTGGAGGAAGAGGTTTATGTGAAACAACCTCCAGTATATGAGATTGATGGACAAGAATGTAAGGTCTACAGGTTAAAGAAAACATTGTATAGATTGAAACAAGCACCCAGAGCATGGTATAGCAGAATTGATGAATACTTTAATATGGAAGGATTAAACTTGAGTTCAAGTGAGACAACTTTGTATACAAAGGTAAATTAGGAAGGTAAACTCTTGATTGTATGGATTTACAAGACTAAGTTAAATGTTGAAGGTGAAGTTGAGAAGCATAAGGAAAGGCTTATATCTAATGGATTCAGTCAACAACCTAGTATTGATTATAATGAAAATTATCACCTGTAGCTAGGCTTGATACAGTAAGAATGGTGTTAGCCATTGCTGCTCATAATAAATGGTGCATGTACCAAATGGATGTAAAATCTTCATTTTTAAATGGTTTTCTAGAAGAAAAGGTTTATGTGAAACAACCTCCAGTATATGATATTGATGGACAAGAAGGTAAGGTCTACACGTTAAAGAAAGAACTGTATAGATTGGAACAAACACCTGGAGCATGGTATAGCAGAATTGATGAATACTTGAATATTGAAGGATTCAACTTGAGTGCAAGTGAGCCAACTTTGTATACAACGGTAAATTAGGAAGGTAAACTCTTGATTGTATGCTTGTATGTTGATGATTTGATTTTCGTCAGGAATATTTGAGTAGATGACTTTAAGACAACCATGAAAACTGAGTTTGAAATGATTGACTTAGGAATGATGAATTATTTTATAGGCATTGAAGTAAATCAATATGAAGACAATATTTTAATTTTTCAAAATAAGTATGAAAAGGACATATTGAAAAGGTTTAGGATGGTGAACTGTAGACCAACTGTAACACCAATTGCAACTGGCACAAAAATCAGTAAGAAAGATGAGGGGTCATGTGTTGATTTGACTCTATATAAAAGACTCGTTGGAAGTCCTATATATTTAACAACAACAAGGCCTGATATTATGTTTGTTGTAAGTTTGATTTCTAGATTTATGGAGACTCTGAAGAGCACCCATTGGAAATATGGAAAACATATCCCAAGATATGTTGCTCAAACAACTAATTATGGTGTCCATTATACATCAGATTCATATTTTAAGTTGATTGGATATATGAATAGTGATTTTGCAGGTAGTGTAAATGATATGAAGAGAACATCAAGATATGTTTTTATCTTTGGATCAGACATTGTAGCTTGGGTTTCAAAGAAGCAGCCCATTGTGACGTTATCATCTGTTGAGGCAAAGCATGTTGCAGCAACAACAACTATCGACGAGAAGGATTGTGATAGAGTTCTTTCATGAACATCAAGAACGAACTCAGATTTTTTGTGAAAATAAATCATCCATTGCACTAACACGTAATCATTTTTTCCACATGAAAACTAAGCATATTGATAAAAAATATCATTTTATTTGAGAGATGATAAACCAAGATGAAATTTTTGTAGAGTTTTGCAAATCTGAAGATCATTTTGAAGACATCTTTACAAAGTCCTTAGCCAAGGAATTATTTGAAATACACAGAAATAACATTGGGGCTTGTGAACTGTAATACTGTAGAGTTTTTATTTTTCGGTAAAATTAATAAGGGGGAGAATATCAGAAAATAATCATTCCATCACCAAAAATATGACTTATCTCAGTCGATCAAATTTTGAAGAGATACCACCACCCATAAATTTATTATAACCTGCTTATTCATTTAATGATCATCATCGCCACACCATTTCATTTATGGCTGATCGAATTTCAAAGGGGCAATGAGATATTAATGTTTTGGAAAATCCAAATTCGACTTAGGTATAGAAAAGGGGAAAGCTAACTGACTTATTGAATCAGTATATATACATCCATGTAATTCAGATTTTATAGATGCATAGGTATATATAGACATAGAGAAGAAATAGAGTGTTATCAGGGGATTTTATACTTTGTTTATGTTTGTATCTGAGTTTGTAAACTCATGATGATGTTCATATTTTTTGCAGAGTAATTTATTTTGTTGTAGCATGCATACCCTGTTTATTGTTTGAAAACTTCAGTTAAATCCTTAAAGCTATGCATTCTTTAGTTGTAGAATGTTATTTAGATTTAGTACATAAGTAATGGGTGGATTTATTGTTGTAGGGAAGGATTCAGTGAATTCATTTTGCTGTTGTAACATGTTTTTTTAGTCTTCTATTATGATTCCTATGTTTGTGTTATAACTATGTTTTTGTTTGTAAATTCATTTTTACTCTCTGCTAAAACACATGTTGAAAAGATTGTTGTAGAACATAGTATCAATCTTTGTGTAAGACGCAGGAGTGATTTAATTAAGATTTTTTGTTGTAATAACCTTTTATTATTTGTTGAAACACATTGTTGAAACATGTTGTTGAAACACCTCTTTGTAGATTACATGCGTTGTTGAAACACGCGGCCAAAACACATTGTTGAAACACTTGGTTGTAGCTTACATGTGTTGTTACATGGTTTTTAAACTCATGCAATAGATGCTTAATCTTTTGTGAAGCATTCCTTTGCAACCTTCATTGACCGCTTAGTCAATTAAATTTTACCATGATTTTGTGCAACTTCTTCTAATAAAAATTAAATATTTTTCTTCATCTTTTAACCTAGCAAGTATCAGAACAATGTGTAAGATTTCAACCATATGTCGCATGATTGGCCTCCCAGACTTATTGGGTGTTGGCATGTCTAGTCATAATTAATCATTTCTTATTATTTGTTTCTTGGATCTTGAAGCTATTTCTCCCATATTTCCCGTAAGAGAACATTTATCAAAACTATATCATGGATTTCTACATTGTTTCCAACCAACTTTCAACCATCTCCAGTATGATTGGCCTCTAGGCCTTGTTGGGTGTTTCTTAGGCTAGTGATACTTAATCGTTGCTTATTATGTGTTTCTCTGGTACTGAAGGTATATCATCTATATTTCCCGTAAGAGAACATTTATAAAAAATATATGATGGATTTATCAATTGTTTCAAGTAATATTTCAACAATTTTCAATATGATTGGCCTCCTTGCCTTGTGGGGTGTTGCTCAGGCTACTCATACTTAATCAAATAGTTCCTGTAAGGGAAAATTTATCAAAATTGTATCATGGATTTCTAAATTGTTTCCAAATTTACTTGTTTCAAAGTCCTAAAAATATTGAAGTTGGAACTGAAGAATAGATCTGGATTGATACTTCACGTAAATCACTAGAGTCATTTCTTATGCATAGGATCCCATCTTCTTACTTCCATTTGTATATGAAATGCACATTGTTCTAGTGTCTCGTTCTGTGATATATATATATATAGTAGCACCTCAATTTTGTTAATCAAACATATTATTTTAGTTTTTAATAATTTATGATATTATTATAATTGTGGACATGGAATATTGTTGAATCAAGAACTATATATTGATGCCATATGATTATTTTATATGTTGAAATAAAATTAATTTCATATAATTGTTTTATAGGGTTGATTATTGTCATATGGTTATTCTAGGATACATGTTTAACTAGAATTTTCATTCCATTTATACTATATGTTGAAAACAAACTTAATGATGGCTTCTTAACTTGTTTTCTAGGATACACATGTGTTTATCGCATATATGAGAATTTTACATGATCAATGTTATTCAAATGTGGTGTTTTATTTCATTGGACTAGAGGTATAACTACAAGGAAATGCATCATTCGGGCACTGGTTTGGGGAAGAATCATTCGAAGAAACCATCTACGGAGAAGTCAACTATAGGAAGAAAGGTTAGGTGATCAAGGGCGCCTGCCACATTAAGGTTTCACAATGAGAGAGATGGATAGAGTGATGGAAGGTGACCCCATTCAAGTAGGACGAGGTTCTTTCACAAAAGCATATATAAGCATAGTTACCAAATTCAGTCGAATCGGCTAAATGAAGTCAGAAATTCATTAAATTGTTTAACTAGGTCAAATTGTTTGTGAAATTTGATTCGTTTGCACAACAAGTCTCGGTTTTTTGGTAGCAGATGATGGTCTAGAATTTCAGGGTTTCTAGCGAGGGTTGGAGGGATATACCTATCACTATAGCATCTGATGACAATGATAAAATGGTTGGTGGTGATTTTGGAAAGTATTTGTGCTCTCAATTCCAATATAATGATGGATTGTGCAATTGGCAAAGAATAATAATGAGTTTATGCCATTTTTTTTTTCGAATCAAAAAATCTTCCTACTAACATTTTCCCTGTCATATACTTGGTAACTATGTACATAAGAGCATGAGAGAATATATTGTTGATATTGAAAGAGGAAAATGAGATCATATAATGTTGAAATTGAAAGAGGAATATACAAAGTGAAACACTTGAAATTAATGATAAATAAATTAGCAAGCACACATTAAAAAGACACAAAGATTTACGAGGTAAAAACCTCACACTTCCTCAATGAAACATTCATCGCAAAAGGTATTTGTATCTTATTATTCAACAAGCTTCAAAGTTTTAAATGTCTCTCAAGGATTCATAGATATACAATAGGTTACATCACTACATCAGTTCAAGAACTCCCTCCATTACATGAGTTCAAAAATTGTCTTGGTTATACGAACCACAACACCACCGTTACATTCATATTGTCAATACAAGAAAATTTGGAATTTACCATTAAATTTACCTTGTCATATTCTTTTCCAAACTCACTCACTATACCCTTTGACCAAATTTCCTCCTTCCACCCATGTAAACTATATATTTTTACTTATTAGTGCATAAATAAACCATGTTTTGAAGCTTTGACATCCAACAAACTCTTTCTCCTGTAAGAGTAAATACGTACCCTAAAGTAGATCTCCTTGTTTCAAAATCACTTGCAAAATGTGAATAAACATAACTTAAACAGAATCAGTTCAACCATTATAGGTGATACAATAATCACTTGTGCCTTGAAAATAAAGAAGCACTCATTCCCTTACTTCTGGATGTTCTTTATCTAGATTTTCCATGTATCTACTAAAAACACCAACTACATGTGAAATGTTAAGTCTCGTACATACCATCAAATACATTAAACTTCCTATTGTACTAGCATATGGTACACGATACATATAATCCTTTTCTTCTTTATTACATACTTATGCTGTGAAATCAAAAGCTAAGCATTTTTTTTGTCTCTTTGTATTTTAATACCCAAGATTTGTTTTGTTGCTACAAGAACATTCATATCAAAAGTCCTAGACATATGATACTTAAATCTATTGATGTCAACCATTATTTTTCTTGCATTAAGCATGTCGTCAACATGTAAAACCAAGATAATAAATAAATTATATTTTATAAACTATAAAACATGGCTCACCATGAAGGAATCAAACTTATTGTACCATTTCCTAGGATTTTTCTTCAATCCATACAATGATTTCTTGAGATTGCATGAAAAAATTCTTTTGCGATCCTAAACAAAACCTTATGGTTATTCCAAATATATCTTCTCATCCAAATCTCCATGTAAAAATGTTGTTTTGACATATAGCTAATCTACCCCAAGATCAAGTAAATAAACTGGTACTATCATAACAAAAACATAAACAATATTATCAACTGGTGAAAATTTTCATGGAAATATATACCTTCCATCTAAGAAAAACCATTTACTACTAGTCTAGATTTATATATATCAACTTTACCATCAACCTTCCATCTTAGAAAAATCCTCCATATCCATCCTCCATCTTCTCTGTCATAGAAAAACAAATCATTTCTATTCTTTGTTACATGTTAGGATACTTCTCAGATGAATGGGTAGATGAACCTATCTTAGGTTTTCTGTCCATTTTTTTAATAGAACAAAAAGCCACAGTTCAATTTGATTTCAGTCAGTTTCTGGTTGATAACATACATGATCAGGTTTTAAGGTTTTCAACAGAAGGAATGTTCAGATATTCGTCAGTGTTGGTGTATTTATTCTTTTTTTTTCAGTCAAACAAGTTTCCATGAGCTTTTCAGAAATTGGATCAGGAAGGAAACCCACAGTCAGTGACCTCATGGACCTCAGTAGTGAGGAAAAATTCAACTGAATTCCACTTTAGGGATTTAATAGACCATATTTATCACCCATTGGTTTTCATGTTGAGCAACAGAACGGAGCCAAGGATGAATGAAGAACTTCAGAGAATCCTTCACCTCTCTCATCTAGCCAAAACAGTAGATTGGTACTTATATCAAAACCACACTGAAATAAGATTGTATGGATGTGATTTTCCACCATACAGACTGCCAAAATATATCTCTGTAAGGATTTTTGCATTGGAATACATCAGACAGATGGTGAACTCTTATGAAATCCATTTTGTTTTAGTGAAGAAGAAACCACAACTCAGAATTAAGACCCAAATTGGTACTTTCATATGAAACCTCATAGACGCAGACAACCTCTTGAAGAAGATGAGTTTGACATGGAATTATGACCCATTTTGTGTCATCTGATAGCTCGGGGTCAAACAAAAGAGCACTCCTTATGCCCACACACAAAATCCAGTGGGGGGAAAATATATGAACCAGACAGAATGGCAAGAGAACACTTTGTTGGAAACAAAAGGACAACCTCTCCCTGCCACTGATTCACATACCAACACACCTCAAATACAAATAAAAAATAGAGAAAGGAAATAATTTTCCCCTTAAGTCACAGAGGTGTCATATTAAGACTTCCAGGTCTACAGAGAAAGGGCCAAAACTAGTCACACACCAGACCTACTCAAACAATGAGAAATATAGTCCACCATAGTGATGGAGGGACCACATTCCTCAACCTTTTCATAAATTCATTTCATAGTGTCAACATATTCATATAAAAGAAAGCATACATTACTATGTCACTTGAATCATTCCATGAGAAAACAGAGTCAAATATCTTTGACAAGCACAAACAAATCAAACAGAGGAATGAACTCCTAAACAACAACACATATTCTCAATTCTGGAAGTAGACTTCCACTGCTCAACACATACTGCACTCATCATTTGACATGGAGAAAGTAAGAATGCAAATGGAATTCCTACAAGCATGAGTTTGAAATCCCAAGACAACTACTGACTACAAGAAGACTTCTTTTGAGTTTGATGTGAAGGATGTTGGCAGGAATTGCAGTTTGCACAATTTGAACAAAACTTGTTTTTGTCATTAATGTCAAACTTTAAAAATGCTAAAGGGATAGGCGTGGATCAGTGTGCAGAGGAATGGATCAGTTTTCACAGGCATGGTGGTTCCAAATTCGGAGATCAACATGCCTCTCGACATACCAAAACGTGAAACTACGAAGAACCCGAGAGTTTCTATTTCGAGATTTCGAGAGTTTCTATTTCGGGATTTTTGCATGGTAAGCAAAAACTTCAACATCACAAAGTCTCGAATGCTAAAATACTGAAACCATGACTTAATCTGAGTCATTGATCAGAGGGAAATCGTGGACCATTGATCCGACTCCATTTTGGAGTTTCGGATACCGGGAGTTGGAGGAGTCAAGAGTCGAGACTCTTCATCACAGGAGTCCCAAAGTTTCGAAATGCGAAATACCAAAATGGGAAATCGCGAAAGAACTTTATCGATAAGCGCATGGTCATAACCTATGGTCACATAGACGAAGGCTTGAGGAAGGATCTAGTGCAACCAAGCTCCATTTCGGAGTTTTGGGGATCGCGACATGGAGCGTCAAGAAACTTCACCACAGGAATATCGAAATGCCGAAATCGCGAAATACGAAATGTCGATATGCCGAAACGCCGAAATACGAAAAATGTTGAAAAACCTTTTTAGTGAATGTTTCGGGGTTCGTGACTTGGAATGTTCAAACACTTCATCACAAGAAATGTCAAAACGCCGAAATGCAAAATGCCAAAATGATGAAATGCAAAACGTCGAAATACCAGGGATCGAGACTTGGAGTATCGAAAGACTTCATCACAGAAGTGTCGAAATGCCAAAATATATTTTTGGTGTAGGCAGTGGTTATCGTCGATGGTCATGTGAGAGGGAGGATCTAGTACGAAGCTAAGCCCTATTTCAGGGTTTCGTAACTTGAAGTGTCAAGACTCTTCGACACAGGATTGTCGAATTGCCGAAATGCGAAATGCGAAATGCATTTCGATTAACCTGCGGTCATGGCCAATGGACATATGGGTTAGCACAAGTGGCTTACCAAAGTGCTCAAGGGTTATTCTATGCATAAGAATTAAAACAGATGTATGTTCGTCGAACGGTGCTGGTTAAATGTTTAAACTGATCATGTGGATATTGTTTGTCTTGATGCCTTCACCAAGGAAGTTATTCAGTTATTGTAACTGAACCTTTGAAGCTCGAGGGTTTGATTATATGCGCTGATGATACAAGAATATATATAAAGAGATTGTTGCAAGAAAAGTAAATAAGAGAGAGGATTATAGAAAATATATGGCTCTATAAAATTTGAGGAAGAAAAAAGACAGAGAAGGGAAGACACATACACAGATTGAAAATCTAAGTGGTTTGGTCAAGAATGAATTGTGCATAGAGGAATTGAATGCTTATTGTCTGACAGAGAAGATAAATATTTGGTTTGCAAGTTATTTGTGATAGAGAATGATTTCAGGGTGGTAGGGAGGAGCAAGGGGATACTGTAAAAGTTTCTTGTACAAGTTGGTGCTTGTACATGTGGGAGTTGTAGCTTCCATTCAGTAGGTGTTGAAGAAATAGAGGTAGCAGCCTCATCTGGGTTGTAGCTCAGATAAAATAAGAATGTAAAGAGGAGTTGGAGCTTGCCTTTCATTCATAAGAAGAAGAGGTTTTTCCCTTTTG
>SNQJ01S0030803.1:56932-73612 GCA_010110895.2 Picea sitchensis
GATGAAACAGAGGTAGAAGCCTCATCTGGGTTGTAGCTTAGATAAAATAAGAATGTAAAGAAGAGTTGGAGCTTTCCTTTCTTTCATAAGAAGAAGAGGTTTTTCCCTTTTGGGTTTCCTCATGAAAAAATCACTATGTCACTGTTTCATTTATGTGATTGTATATTTATTGGTTAAATGTATTACTGTAAGTTAAATGTTAAAGACATGATTTATTTATTAATAAGTAATCTTCTTATAAAATGAAAGAAATTTTATACAACTGATTCACCGCCCCTCTCAGTTGACTTATCCTATACAACAAAGGATGTCCATTCAATGGAAAAAATGGACATGCACACGAAAACAAGGGAGATGATATCCTCCACCTTGATAAACATCTCATTGACCACTTCAAAATTGTAGGTGTCTCTGAATAATGTTCAGTCCCAATTGAAACTAGAGAAAATCTCTTCTCTGACCAAGGACAATAGGATCAAATCACTAGAAGAATTGGTGCTAAAGAATGGGTATGTCCCATCAAATGTCAAGGAAGATGAGGAATTATTTAAGAAGAAGAATGTTGATATAACATCCTTGAGAAAGAAACTGAATATTCCAGCTACTGAAGATTCACAAGAAAAAGAGGCGGTTGAAACAGAAGGCCACAAAGAGGAGATGTTCATGCTTATCATGGAACATAATGCATCGATAAGAGAGATGAAATATGAATTGGATAAACTAATAAAAGAGAATGAACAAAGTGTGCAGATTTCCATTATCCCATTGTTACACCTCAAAATTACTCACTTTGCAAGTATCGCAAATTTTGTCATTAGTGTCGCAAGTGTCGCATCTTGACAGCAAGTGTATAAGTGTTGCTGACATCATACTGCCTTCTTGCCTATGTCATGCCTCCAACAACATGACAGGGACACTTAGGAAACCTCAAAGATTAGTTGTGAAGAGGAGGAATCAGTCTACTAGAAATGCAAGTCTCTTGCTATTGGAAGGACCACTAAAAATTGAGTTTCAGGGAGGAGTGCTCCCTATACATTGTCAGGGAGCATTATAAAGCTCTTTCCACCCTTCTGGGGGAGTGTTATAACACCAAATTTTTCTTTCCTTCTCTTGGGGAGTGCTATAACACTCTGATGCCCCTTTTGGGGGAGCGCTACCTATTCTAGGTGAAAATTGGTTTGTTGAGAAGAATGAGGAAAAGATCCCCTTAATATATTAAGGCAGTTGGATTCGAATCCTTGGTCAAACCATGATCTTAGGGAAGATCCATAACTGGAGGAGGAAAATCCTCAACTTATCCCAAAGATATCTCAAGTAGTTGGGCCTCTCCAAGCCTATTTAAACAGGCCTTCTCATGGTAAAAGGTGGGGAAAAAGTATTGTGAAGCATCTAACCTATGATCTCATGATGAAGGTGTCTTTCGGAGCATCATTATTCGGTGTGTGGACTGTTTGAGCAAGGGTTCAGACAAGGAAGGCTTGATGAAGCTACTACACTCACATCTATGGCTGTAAGCATTCTTCATTGTTGTTCTCTTTAATATAATATGCTTGGCTTGTTTCTTTCAAATCTATGTTTGATCTCACATGGATTTGTCTCTAATAGATAGGTCTATTTCGAGCTAATCTCAGTAGAGTAGGAATTTGTTTGTACTTTTGTTTGTCTACAGGTATTATCAGGGAGTTCATGATGAGAGCTCAACTTGGACCATGCAGGGACAAACACCGGTAAAAGGTACTTATTTTCTCCTTCCTCCTCACACATTAGTTTATCTATATCTAAAAGGAATTCAGTGTCCATGATAAGCATCTTCTATTTTAAGAGTTAAGATTCTAGCTCTCAAGAGGAGATCTACCTGTCCGCAGGGAGATTTTCCTTCAACAGAAATTGGTGACTCCATTGGGGATCGAACCCAGAATCTTCGGTTTCACAGACCTTTGATGATCATTCTGGATTTAATCCATTATCTTTCAAGCTGGGGGCATATCGAGCTTAGTCTTTGTTCTTTCTTGTTCTCGTAAATACATGAGAATGCATCTGGGTAAACTTTTATCTCTTTTTCGGAGATGTTTGGATACACGAAAAAGGAACCCCCTGGAATCTCCTTTAAGCTCTTTTCAGACTCTCTAAACATGAAAATATTTCTGAGTGATCTTGCTTCCTTTCCCACTCATTAAAAGGTTTGAAAGGGAATCTTTCGAGTGATAATTTATCTCTTTTTCGGCCTCGTAAGACTAACATTATGAAAAAGGACAACATTGGAGTCATCGTTAAGTTCTTTTTAGACTCTCTAAACATGAAAAGATTGCCGAGCGACCTTGTTCTCTTCACGCTCGTTAAAGTATTTGAAGATAACGTCTGTTGAGCGATAGTTTATCTCTTTTTTGGTCTCATCAGACTACTTTATGAAAAAGGAACTGAGAGAGTTCTCTTTTAAGTGTTTTTCCAGACTCTATAATCATGAAAAACCTTCGAGTTTTCTATCTTTGGACTCGTTAAAACAAACATCAACAGGCCCATAAAAGATTGAACCCTTACTTCTTCCAATTCGTTAAACAAAGGAAGAGGAACTTACCGAAGGTAAGTTATATCGAGCATGTGTTACCCTCCTTGAGCTTGTTAAATTAAAAGAGGTACTCATCTATATGGATGGGGGAAAAAATTGAAGGAAGCAAGCCAAGTAGTTTTTGAGAACAATACCAAGTAACTCTTAGAGTCGCCCTTGAACACGACACTTTGTCTTTGGGCACATATTAATCCGCTAAACCTCTGCACTGAACCAATCCTCTGAGTTTTTCTTTCTCCTTTGGGTCACCCGACAAAAGTCACAGTATCCACTACATTATCGTGTTTTGGTCCATTTCATGTTTATCATGTTGTGCCTTAGTGTTCAAGGGAAGTATCTTCCTCGAGGGTCATCCATCACAAATATCTTGTCTTAATACCCATGTTAGTCAATGTTCATTTGATATACCAATTACATCTCTATGTTAGTTTCATGTCATTTATGGGGGATACATCAAGGCGCTCCTTCGATGAGTCTATTCCTATCGACTTCAACACATTATCCAGGAACTAGACTTAGAAAATAGTTAGTACTTTGGGACCTGCATGCCTCAATGGCAGGCCTCCTCACGTTCGACAGTGGGTTTACATCATTGACCTCTGATCGGATGATTCCATGAATGTTTGACTTTAGCTCATCCATTCACATTCGTTGGAATGTACTAGGGTACCTTGGGAATCATTGATATCAATGGTGATCTCCCTCATGCTTGTTAACGGTTTACATCATTGACCGGTAATCAAGTGGTTTATGCCATGTTAGACATCAGAACATCTATTCACATGGTTAGATTTGTACTACATCGCAATCAGTAAGAAGACCCTGGGTTGAGTGATCAATCTGATATGTACTTTGCCCAAGTTGCGACGGAGTTTCTCTTGAACAACGACACATATACTGTCACATAGATCCACTTTGTATTGGTCATGGCTATGTCTTGTCATCTCAAATATCCACTGTGTATTCTTCGCAGCTACGATCAGTTCAGGTCATGGGAGTATAGATCCACAGTCAGTGGCTATACCATTTTATCAATATAATTATGGATCCGCAGTGTATTTACGACAGCCATACCTTGAAAGTCTCTATCACTCAAGCATAGTTATGCCTGCCTTGGGTTTGAAGCATATCTTAATATTTGTTTGATGGTTGTGTGAAGCTTCCGTCAAGTTCTCTAAGCCGCACCCTTGCTTAAAATTCTGCAAAGTATTTCAGTTATTAGTTCTCATCTTATAACTTCATACTTTGGGGGGAAATCTATTACACCTCAAAATTACTCACTTTGCAAGTGTCGCAAGTGTCGTCATTAGTGTCACAAGTGTCGCATCTTGACTGCAAGTGTATAAGTGTTGTTGACATCATACTACCTTCTTGCCTATGTCATGCCTCTAACAACATGTCAGGGACACTTAGGACACCTCAAAGATTAGTTGTGAAGAGGAGGAATCAGTCTACTAGAAATGAAAGTCTCTTGCTATTGGAAGGACCACTAAAAATTGAGTTTCAGGGAGGAGCGCTCCCTTATACATTGTCAGGGAGAATTATAACTCTATGTCCACCCTTCTGTGGGAGCATTATAACACCAACGCTTTCTTTCCTTCTCTTGGGGAGAACTATAACGCTTTGATGCCCCATTTGGGGGAGCGCTACCTATTCTAGGAAAAAATTGGTTTCTTGAGAAGAATGAGGGAAAGATCCCCTCAATATCTTAAGGCGGTTGGATTCGAATCCTTGGTCAAACCATGATCCTAGGGTAGATCCATAATTGGAGGAGGAAAATGCTCAACTTACCCCAAATATATCTCAAGTAGTTGGGACTCTCCAAGCCTATTTAAATAGGCCTTATCATGGTAAAGGGAGGGGGAAAAGTATTATGAAGCATCTAACCTATGATCTCATGAAGAAGGTGTCTTTCAGAGCATCAGTATTTAGTGTGTGGACTGTTTGAGCAAGGGTTCAGATGAGGAAGGCTTGATGAAGCTGCTACACTCACATCTATGGTTGTAAGCATTCTTCGTTGTTGTTCTCTTTAATATAATATGCTTGGCCTGTTTCTTTCAAATCTGTGTTTGATGTCACATGGATTTGTCTCTAATGGATAGGTCTATTTCGAACTAATCTCAGTAGAGTAGGAATTTGTTTGTACTTTTGTTTGTCTATAGGTCTTATCGAGGAGTTCAATATTGGAGCTCAACTCAGACCATTCAAGGAAAAACACCGGTAAAAGGTATTTCTTTTCTCCTTCCTCCTCACACCTTTGTTTATCTAGATCTAAAAGGAAGTTAGTGTCCACGATAAGCATCTTCCGTCTTAAGAGTTAAGAATCTATCTATCAAGAGGAGATGTACCTATCCGCGGGGAGATTTTCCTTCAAACCCCATTGGAGGTTGTCCCTCTGACAGGAGTTATAACAACATAAGTAGCTACATCAGTAGAGATTCCATTAGCAATCCCAATACAAGTTTCAGATGCATCTGAGAAAATTGTAAAGTCTATGGAATACATGTCCCTCCAAGGGAAAGAGATAAAAAAACTTAAAGAAGAAGTAAAAAACCTCCAAGAGATGAAGTCTATGTTCCAGGCTAGTCATCATGAAGAAATGCATAAGTCTCAGAGGCTTAGTCGACAACTACAATAGCTACAGAAAGAGACTTCCATAGAAAATACCTTAGCCAAAGATAAGGAAAACATCTGGGTGGATATCAACAAGTCTATGGAAGAAATATGGCCATCCATACAAATCATCTTTGAACAACATGAACTGGTACAGAATGCTAGAGAAGCAATTGGAAAGATCAAATAAGAGTTAGGAGAAAGACCTATAGAGGCCACTAAACTCATCATATTACTAACCTCCAAAAACAAGCAGGAGTTAGAAGACATGGAGATTGAATACATGTCATAGACCATCCTTGATATCAAGAAGGTCCTAACAAAGAAAGGATTGATGTTGCAGCTAGAAGAGAAGGCTCAAGCGATGGACATTGGAGTGTAGATATTTTTCAGTAAGATTGAAGTACTACACAAGAAAGGTCTCCCTGGATTATTAATACTCAATGACACGATAATCACTCTATCATATTACAAATAGAAGATCAGTGCAGTGGCAAAGGAGAGTTCCAAGTTTGAAGGGATACAAGGAAGAATTACTCGTAAAGATTTCCTAGAGACATTACAGTTGGACCTGAGTATTCAACATGAGATAAAACATATCTTCATCACCAAGCCTACTTTTTCCAAGTATATTGAAATGGATGAGATATACAAAACGTTACTCAAGGTTTCCATCTGAGGTAAAAGGAGATGGGAAGATCTATGTTCTTTATTTTAGTAAAGACAATTTTGAGGTTCGAGTCAGCTTGGAGAAGCCAGCCAAAGTCAAATATATGAATCACCAATCACTTTCCACAAAATCAACGCTAAAGATCCAAACAAATTAAGAGAATTCCTATATTTTGTAATTTGAGATCTAATTACTTAGATATTTTCTCCATAATATCCTAGTCATTTATGACAAGATCATATGTAAATAATTGTATAAATACTCCTCTCTTCGAAGTATTGAGGGTTTATTTTTTCACCCAGGAGCTATTGTGTAATTTTTTCAAAGGATCGACCAATAATAAAATAGGCTTGTTCAAAGGATTCTTGTGTGAGATTGTTGGTGATGTCTCTCTCTCTTTGTTGAATGTTTTCTTATTCTCTGTGATCATTTATGTATTTCAAATTCCAATCATTAAAAGGAAGTCAATAGAACATAATTTATCTTCTATACTTTGTTTCTGGTATTTTAATGATCTATATGTTTTCATCTAAAATTGAGTAAGGGAATTTTGAACTGCTCCTTTTCTTAGTGAACTCTCATATCTTTTCTGTATTATCCACCTCACTTAATTTCAATATATCAAATAGTTTTACTACCCTTCACTGTGAAGAAAACCTCGTAAAAATCTGAATCTGATCCTTATCTTTAATACAAACCCCATAGAGCAATGGAAAATTACTGCATTCTTTCAGCCAAATATCACAAACAAACAAACAAAGTCAGACTATCATAACTAGCCTAATAGTTAAAAACTCAAACAAAGTTAAATCTTATAGAGAGATCCATCTCTGAAGCTAGCAGGGTTAGATCCCATCTTCAAAAGTGGTTTTGATAGTTACCTCTATAAATTTATTCTACCCTTCAACAACCTCCAGGGATTACAGAGTGATAACAGGTCTCTCATGACGCATTAGTGGCAATGAAAACCTTGAAAACCAACAATCTCTTAAATGGAAGGATTATTCAAGATAATTTTACAATGATTTTTAATATGGTGTAAGAATATGAAATGTAGGAAATTGAATTATCTTTCCATATATACAAATTTTATTCATAGACATTGTGAATAACTAGGTCAAATTTGTTTTTTTATAAAATTCGTATCTTATTTTTCCAACAAAATATAAGGTATATGTTTTCGTTTGTGCTGGTGTTGAGTGTCTTAACGATGTAATTTCATTTAAAAATCTTGTATACTTGTCGAGAACCCATTTTTCTTTTGCTCTATATTTTTTTGAAATTTTTAATATTCATTTTGATTTGTTTTTTAATTATCAAAGTCAACATATGCTTGAAATTACAATGACTTTTGTTTGTGCAGACTAAAAGGGTCTTAAAATGATCAAAACAATTTTTATTTTTTTTCAGATCGTTCTCTTCTTATGTTGCATATAACTCATTTGAGAAATGGTTAAGATGAGAATACGTTATAGAAGAAATACGAGAGGTATGTATTCTAGGATTTTGATACACATGAAGACAAAAATAGATTTAAATAGTAAACAATAACAATGTTTTTTAAAAAACATATATTCCAAATATGCATAGCCAACTTGTTCTATGTCTATAATTTCATCAACATCTGAATTGTTTATCATATAGAAAAATAATGTCAAGGACAAAGATATAGAGGGGTATTAACAAAAATGGAGGTTTTTATGAATTTGCAGATTGAACCACTAGTTTTTCCATCCCGAACCTAAGTTTGAGCCAACCAAGTTAGCATACACCTTTTCAATCTCTCCCAAGAAAATTGAATTCAAACAAGTGTGTACGTGTTCTAGAGCATGCAGATGCTCCAAGAACACATGCATGATTCTAGAAAACATTTCCTTCCTTCAATATCTTTTTCCTCCCTCTCCTACATCTACACCCCCCCTCTCTATTTAACTCTCACTCTCCCTCTCTATCCATCATTTTTGTCTCCCTCTCTCTCCCTCACACTCCTATACATGATAAGACCTAGACATGGAAATATTTATACATCACAAGGCATCAAAAGACCTAGAGATAGGCCTTACCTTGACATCCTTAGAATCTCACACCCACTCCCTCTCTCTCTCTCTCTCTTTCTCTCTCTCTCTCTCTATCTCTATGCCCCTTTGTCCCTCACTTCCCTCTCTCTTCCACCTCTATTCCACTCTTTCTCTCTCTCTTCATTATTAGTCTAAGTCTCACTCTCTCTCTTCCCCTCTTTCTCTCTATATTCCCCCTCTCAATCTCTCCTTGTATCCCCCCCTTCCTCTCATTATTTCGCTACCCCCTTCTATGTCTCCCTCTCTACTTCCCTTCCTCTAACTATCCATCTCTCTACACCCCTCTCTTTCTCCATCTCATCCTTCTCACACTCTATCTCTACCCTCCTCTTTGTCTTTCTCTATCCCCCCTCTCTATCTCTACCCCTCCTCTTTGTCTTTCTTTGTCCCCCTCTCACACTACCACACACTCTCTCTCCCCCCTCATCCCTCTTTATCTCCCCCCTCATGCCACCATCTCTCTTCTACCTCTCCAACATCTACCCATCTCTCCTAAACTTACCCCTCTCTCTAACCCCCTTTTTATTTTCCTCTCTCTCCCCCTCACACTCTCACACACTCTCTATTTTCTTAGTATGAATTTATCTCTCTCCCTCCCACGCACACTTTCTACCCCTGTTGTGTCCTTTTAACCACTTGAATGAGAAAAAGAAGGGAACTTGCAAGTCTACTTGGGTCTACTAGATGGGATAGAGGTTAGTGTATGAATCAAATGATTCAATCACATGAAATAAACAAACAACTAAGATAACAACAACTAAAGAAATGAAACTAAAATTCATAAGGAAGTTAGAACCAAAATCAATCAAACAAATGACCAATATTCATGCCACTAATGGAGAAGTATATTAGTGGGAAAACACCGTAGAAAAAGGGGGACTTATGGATCCCCTCTTCCTCCTTGGGAGGGTTCTTGAGTCCCCTATGTGAGAGATCTTCTTACAAATGGTAAATTAGAAAGAAAATGGTGAATAAATCCAAGCATATTCCCTCAAGAGGTGAGGTGAATAGATTAATGAGATGATGCTAATATGCTCCAAGAAGAAAAGAGGTTTCTTGTAGGAGAATAGAGGCATAATAGCAATACAATGAAATTCTTGAAGTATTAGTGCACCCATGGCCTCTTTTTATAGCAAGTATTTGAGGCAATTTCCAACTAGTCTTTAGTGTGAACAAGGGGATCTTTAGGGAACCCTTAAGTCTTTGACCATCCCCCCACTCGAATTCATCTTAGATTTGAGGGTCAAATCAAGTTGGGAGCTGGTCTAGAAGTGGGTGAGGGGGCGACAAGAACCATAAATGCGTTGTTCACAGGAGTGTGTAGATTTTGTCGTGCACGGTCGGGCATCGGGAGCATGTGCGCTCTTATGGCTTATTTGGCCTGTGCACGTGCACATGCTTCCTTTAGTGTTTTAGTGCATGTCAATTTTTTGACTAGTTGTATAGTTTTTTCCATTTGGAAATGCATTTTTGGGGCTGCAGGTGAACTAATAGGTGTTTGGAGATGTTGTTATTCCTATAACCATTTGTGAACGGAATTTTAGTGATAACAAATGCCCCCTTATGTGTGAGGTTAGGAGCATACGTATAGCCAAAATACGTCAATGTTTATTCTACTGAGTGTACCATTGTAAGAAAGAGTTTTGAGAGGCACTGCAAGAGAGACCCATCAGAGGGAGAGGGGAAACTGTGGGACCGAACCTTTCTCTAGGTAGGGGAAAATAAAATATGTATACAAACGAGGCAAGCATGCCCCATGCTGGTATCATGTAACTCGAAAAGGTATGATAGTAACTGAAGTTTTATGCTGATGTAGATAACTGCAATGCCCTCTGGGGTGGTTTGATAATGGAAGATGACAATTCTGATGGTGAACATACTCTTAAAAGAGGCAAGGACACTTGTAGGCATTGATGGCCTAAAAAATTCAGAGGTCTTCAGCTATTATAAAACAACTACAATAGTCACGTACTAAGATCCACTGTAACATGAGAGTGTGTTGACATTGAATGTTATGGGGGTCAATGACAACAGAGAGCAATGATGGTTCTCTTTGTGTCGTCTGAGACTCCTCATTGTAAAGGTAATGAGATTCAAGATACTGTCACCCTTCGGGAAACAGTGTTGATGTCGACAGAGAGGGAGACACAACTCCAAGAAGCAAAAAAGCTTCATGAAATCCACTGGATAAGATGAGGAACTGATAAAAAGCATGGATGAAGTTGAGATGTGGTGAGACTCAAGCATTCCCTTGGTTGGGGATATATGTGAAGGATGAGTGGAAACAACTGTGAAACTGGATCTAGTGTAAGGGGGACGACTAGATGTGGGTTAAATTGTGCTAAAGGTGTGACAAAGTGAACAAACTCAGAGATCAAGGTACATGGACTGCGGGAGACTTGGGGTTTATGGTTGATGTCAACGGGAGTAGAAGATAATTAATGCCCCAACCAAGGGTGACATGGGTTGCGTTTCTAGAAAAAGAAGGATGCCAAGGGCGACAAAAAAAGCTATGTAAATGCTGAAAGAAAATTATTTTTACAATTTAACAAATAAATAAAGAACAATTTGGGATGAGTGTACAGATATAGAAATAGGTGCCCCAAGGAAATATGTCTTGGTTTGTGAGGGCACAAGTTGTGTGGAGAACTGGTGGAGGGTGGGGGGGCCATGGGTGGGTTTCTGAATGAGATAAATGAATGGAGGGAAATGTGCAGGTGGGAAAACTGATTTGTGAATGAAATGGAGGGCTAAATGATATTGCAAAGGTGCAGTTAAAATAGAACTAGGATGAGATAATCTAGGAGTCCTTTGGGAAATCTTATAAAAATGAGGAGAAGGATTATGTGGCTGATTCACGAAAATGTATAAGACTATTGGGACTCCCATACCTAAGGGGTGAATGTAGCATGAGTGTCAAAGTGATGAAGGGGACTATGAATGGGACAACTCATGTGGGGGAGAGTGTTACCAGGTGACAGTACCAAATTGCAGCAAAGATAACAGTATTGTAGAGCCAAATATAGGGACCCTAAAGGAAAATGTCAGAGGGTGTGATTGGAGATGCAATTGGGATTCAGAGGGAATGAATACATGCCATTGTCAATCATATACCTGAAGGGGCCACGTTGTTGTGCGATGACCAAGTACCTACACACATGAAAACCAAATACCTGACTTGACCAATATCTGAAAATAAAGAACATATAACAATTATTTGATAATTTTGAACATGAGTAGGCGTACCTGGGTGTGTCATGGAAAGATGCTCCACAGGGGAAAAGTGAAAATAATCACCCGGGGAAAATGACTGTGTAAGTGGATGAAAATGGTTCCAAAAATGAAGACTATGGGATTGTGTACCAAAGAATGAAACTGGGGAAAATGGCTTAGATATGGATAGTGGGAAAAAATGCCATCCCAGTTGCACCAACACTATGGGCGATTAGGCAGTAGTTTGGTGGGAGGACCTGGACCTCCCCTTTTCTCAAGCACTGATGAAGAAGTATAATGAATTACATTCATGGGAGCATTTGTATGGAGTGTCGGAGGAAAATCAGGCATATATGTTTGGCGATCTACGACTAATGTGTGGTGGATGTATGGGATAGATGGGCAATGATGAGTGTAATGCCCATATTCTATGGATGTGGCACATGCGAAATTGGTTCGTATATTTTTTTTGTGTGTGGTTGATGAATCCATAGTAGCGTGGGATGAACTTGGTGGAGTGGCAAGCAAAAGGGGTGCTTGAGGAAGCTGGATAAAACTGCATAGCTCGGGAAGAGAAGGACATTTGTGAGTGGGGTGTCCTTTTATTTCACATAAGGTGCAAGGGATTTGAACTCAGGGAGGTAGTGGAGCGATGGGATCTTTCTTCTTCTATCTACCCCCAGCTGTAGCAATGGTGATGGGGATTGGGGGTGAGGGTGGCATGTTCGAAATTCGTACTAGGAACTGCATCAGGATTCCCTCCGACTGAGGAGGGAGGGATGGTTGAGGAACCATCTCGGGTGGATGTAGATACCATACAGGGATGGTGAGTACCATGTTTGGAAGGGTAAGTGTTGTGGCTACCTAGAATGTTTCGACTCCAAGTGGGGGGTAGAAAAAGGGAATTTGGGTAATGGCCTGGGGGATTCTCTCCCAAACCAGGATTTTCCCCTGGAGGGGGAGAAGATACGTGATAAGTGGTGCTCTTAGGGAACTCCTGAGGTAGTATTTCTTCAACTACTGGAACTTTGATATGGGGAGGGAACTCAGTGATAGGATTCTTGTATCTGATGTATTCTCCTTTAGAGGAAATTACACACACTTGTATTGAAAAAGATGGGTTTAGGAACGGTGGAAGTCCCTGATAAGTGCCCAACATGGATGGGTCTTGGAATAATCCAGGGCTAATGTTGACAACTGGAAAGTAATTCGAGCTAACATGGACAAGGGGGAGGATGTTATCGATGTTGATGGAATGGTTAGGATCATAATGTGTAAGTTTCTCAATGGTGACGATCTTCCCATTATGGGGGAACATAATCGTACAAAACACATAAGAGACGAGCGCCTTCATAGCATACATGTAGTTGCGTACGAACAATATATTGTAATCAAGTTGAGCATCGATAACTTCAATGTCAATGATGATGGTTTTTCCCCCAAGTTCTTTGGGGACATTTTGACAAAGCCCTACGGAAGATGTTGGTCAACCACCATAATATCAAAGCATGATGGCAGAGAGTACTAGCTTAGGGGAGCCAATTTCCTGCCATACATGCTTAGACATGCTACATGTAGATGCACCTTCATCAATGATACACCGATAAATTGTGGTGTTCCATATCTTAACTAGTATCTAGAAGGCTACTTGGGCTGGAAGATGTGGTTCTTCGCTATCTAAATCAAATGTGATCAGTTGTGTGTCAGTTGGGTCAAATGCCCCCAAGGCAAAAAGCAAGGATTTTTTCTATGATGGATAGGTTTGAGGACCTCCAACACAGAAATGGTTGCGAGAGATTGGGCTAAGTCATCAACCAAACTATAATTATGAGCATCCCTAGCATGAGGGTTATGCACATTCCGTCGAAAAGGCATACATGGTATGCCGGGAATGGGTTTCGCGTTAGGATGTGGAATCATCAATGGTTATCCTGCAGTAGCTGGCTATGTTTCTGATGTTTTTGGGGTAGAGTCGGGAGGCATACCGTATTGGCGGTTGTGGGTTTGCAGAAGAATTTCTTCGCTAGTGAGGAGGACAATGTGATCAACTAGATTCCCAGGTAGAGTGGTATCTGGGTTTGGATATTGCCCCATTTGTGGTGGGGCAGGGTTGATTACTTGTTGGGTGTTCATCACACCTTGGTATGGTATGGGTTTTTGCAAGACAGTTGGAAGTGGTGGTTCAAAATACTATTGTGGGGCCTGCTAAGGGGAAGGTGGTGTCGGAGGGCCCTGTGAGTTCATGGATGCCCTCATCCGTTGGAGATCAATAACTTGGGGGAAATGATGAGTATGATGTCCATAATCACCACATATAGCGCATGTAAGTTCATCTGGAGGTTGTTATTATTGTTCCTCCCCTGGTGTTATTGGTATTGGTTTCCCCCAGTGGGATGGTTGTGGGGGTTATTCCCTCCTAGTTCTGGGTTGTCATTGTTTTAGTTTTTTCCTTTATTCTTATGAGTCGGATTGGCCGTATTTAACTGTTCAAATGTATGAACCTGTTGAATGGAAAAGGGATGAACAAAGTTGATGTTGGCATGTGGTTGTCTCGATGGAGGATTAATCGGTTGGGGAGGACCAGGAAATGGGAAATATGGATTGTTCTATGGATAGGATCCATATGGCGTATAGGAAGTAGATGTACTTCCACTACTTATAGGATTATATCTAGGATTTGCGGGTGGACCCGTATTGGATTGAGAGACTGTATACAACATGCGTACCAGTGGGGGTGTCCCTAATGAATGAGGGGGAACAATAGGATATGAATGTTGGTAAAGGCGAGGAGGTTACCATACATAGTTGGTGGTTGGATGTACAGATTGTGGTGTTGTGTTGTACCAATAAATCCATTCACCGCATGAGACGTCCTAGGTTTTTCCTGGCCGAATGGTATAGGTCTCGAGGCATCAGGTAGTACTGTGTATAAGTAACCTGACTGCGAATAAATGAGGTTGTATAATTGAGACTTGCTGATGGATTCCTCTTCAATTTGGTGGAAGGTGGAGGCCACATCTTCGGAAAGGAAAGAGATGAGTGATCTGAGAAACCAATCGAGGCATTTTTCTTTGGTGGTTTATGCTTTGCATAAACTACGTCACTGACGCCATTTGTGAATGTGGTTGGCAATATGTGTGGATGAGGTTTGTTTACACTCAGCGAGAAGTTCTAGACCATTGTCATGATGAACTGGTAGTTGAAAGAAGGTCAAAACAATTTTGGCCAATGATTCAAAAGTCACGTGGGACCCTGATTTTTCGTCCACTTAACATTTGGCTGATGGACCTGGGAGTGTGCGCTGAAATAACCTTAATCAGATGGATTCATCAATGATGTTGTGTGAAGATAACCATACGTGGAAGGTCATGATATGGTTGGTGAGATCTTCTCCCGCCTTTCCTTTAAACTTGGGAATGTATGATGGTAGTTTGGTAGGCATTGCAGGCCATGGGGGGTCATGCAATATAGGATCATTCGTGAGATTACATAGATCCGGTATGTTGAGGGAGGCCAAATACAACATGTGGAGTGGTGATGGAGGATTAGTACCAACCATGGTGTGAAAAGGTAGTGGACGTGACCCTTGAACGGCGCTTGGTGGAAGTTTACTTCTCCCTTGGGAAGAAGTATACCCTCCGCCTCCTTGTGAAGGAGAGCTAGTTGATGGATGACCTTGGGAAGTGGACCCAAGTAAAGTTGATCCCAAAATGGTATCACTCATAGGGGTGTGAGATGGTTGAGCTAGTGAGTTGGAGAAACTAGGAAATCCTCCTAGGATAGTAGGGAGATTTTTCAAGCGTTTGGAACGACGGGGATTATCTGGGTCCCCTATGATGTCCGACCAGAAAAGTGAATGTGTGAAAAATGGTGATGAGAGAAATAAATGAATCAATAGATTTGTATATTTTGGACCTTCATAATATATCTCACAATCGTATGAAATCACCAGACCATCATACATAAATTAATTGAAAAATAGGCATACATGTGGGTAGGTGTATTTTGTCCGTGTGGGAGAACAAACAAAACAAATGATCGTGTCCTAAATAGACGTAACGCCCTTCCTCTCAAACAGTACTAGAACTTCCAATAGTACTCAACAAGGGGGTCTGAAGCCACCGAAAGAGGAACTAGTGAAGGATGAAGTAATTAGTTATAATGAGGGGAGAGGGTGCATATCCCAAAAGCATTGGCGATATTTCCCAATAGACACACAAAATCCAATCAAGGTGCAATTGCAACCCACAATTGCCACCTAGGTAGTTGTCCTTAAATTTGACCATTATGTACCTCATTCAAAGTGCGACATTAAGATTTTTGGCCTCAAAAATCGGTCATGGGTTGGATCCCTTCCAAGAGGTGGGTGCCTCAAGGGGGGATGCAAAAAAAAACTGGACCTCAACCTTCAACCCTTTATGGGTATCTCCCTACCTTATGGTGTTGGGAACACTTGACTTGGAGGATTTTAAATTTCTCTATATGTCAAATTCTAGTGTTTGAAGATGCGAGAACCAGATAACAGGGGGTTATTTGGATGCCTACCCCCGAGATCCTACCTAGACTAAAATATTTCTTTTGGCACCTCCCGTGGAGGAAAATTTGGCGAGTTTTTAGAAAAAAAATTAGATGTGGTTGGTTGAGATATTGGGGGTGTGAACCAATCTTGTTTGAATTAGTGGATAACTTCTTCAAGAAGTAGTGGGATGTTTCAGAATCCCTTTGGAGGAGACCTACTTCAACCTCCACAATTCAATATGAAATTATGTGAGTGAGGAGTGACATTGTGTCCGAGAAAGTGATAAAATGTGCCAAATTTTTAATAAGTTAGGTGTCACCTTGCAACATGTGGACTTCTTGTGTTCCTTACAAATCTTGATTACCTATCTTACTAGATGCCATTGGTACAACCTTGAAGAATTTTAAAGTCTTTAAAGAACTAGCATGTGGACCTGTGGATCCTTACCAATCCTTTAGACTCCCTCATGTGATTTAATCTAAGAAAGGTTCAAAAAACTATCCTAGATTGCAAGCATGCGGGCACGTATGGGATCGTTAAAATATTCTTTAAACTCCCCTAGTGATGTAAACTAAGAAAGTAGCTTCAAAAACTATCGTAACTTTGAAACATGTGGTCATGTATGGGCCCTTACAAATTTAAGGTGTTTTGAAAAATGAAACTAAGAGGAGCCCTAGGGGGGATTTGTCATCTCCTAAAGATTTTCTTTTTTAAGGGAGATGAAATCTTCCCTCGATCATTTTTCTGATTCTCAAGATGGCTCTATGGTGGGAGAGAAGAGCATACTCAATGATTGAAGTTTGATTTTTGGTCCTAACGCAAGTGTTTATATATGTGATAGTAAAGGATGTCAACTTAATTTTTACAATCAAAAGAATCCATCCATGTGGAAAATCAAAGAAAAAGAGGAGAAATATGGTTCTTTTTAACCCCTTAAGTGCCTATGTTTTGACTAACCCTTCATGTGGAGAGGGAATCTAAGTGTAGTGCATTTACAAATTTCATAAAAGCACTATTTGGA
>SNQJ01S0030803.1:73724-85058 GCA_010110895.2 Picea sitchensis
CCTTTGTCCCTCACTCCCCTCTCTCTTCCACCTCTATTCCACTCTTTCTTTCTATGTTCATTATTAGTCTAAGTATCACTCTCTCTCTACCCCTCTTTCTCTCTCTATTCACCCTCTCAATCTTTCCTTGTATTCCCCCCTTCCTCTCATTCTTTCACTACCCCCTTCTATGTCTCCCTCTCTACTTCCCTTCCTCTAACTATCCATCTCTCTACACCCCTCTCTTTCTCCATCTCATCCCTCTCACACTCCGTCTCTACCCTCCTCTTTGTCTTTCTCTCTCCCCCCTCTCTATCTCTACCCCTCCTCTTTGTCTTTCTCTGTCCCCCTCTCACACTATCACACAATCTCTCTACCCCCTCATCCCTCTTTATCTCCCCCCTTATGCCACCATCTCTCTTCTACCTCTCCAACATCTACCCATCCCTCCTAAATTTACCTCTCTCTAACCCCATTTTTATTTTGCTCTCTCTCCCTCTCACACTCTCACACACTTTCTATTTTGTTAGTATGAATTTATCTCTCTCCCTCCCACACATACTTTCTACGCCTGTTGTGTCCTTTTCACCACTTGAATGAGAAAAAGAAGGGAACTTTCAAGTCTAATTGGGTCTACTAGATGGGATAGAGGTTAGTGTATGAATCAAATGATTCAATCACATGAAATAAACGAACAACTAAGATAACAACAACTAAAGAAATAATTAAAGAAATGAAACTAAAATTCATAAGGAAGTTAGAACTAAAATCAATCAAACAAATGACCAATATTCATTCCAGTAATGGAGAAGTATATTAGTGGGCAAACACCGCATAAAAAGGGGGACTTATGGATCCCCTCTTCCTCCTTGGGAGGGCTCTTGAGTCCCCTATGTGAGATATCTTCTTACAAATGGTAAAATAGAAAGAAAATGGTGAATAAATCCAAGCTTATTCCCTCAAGAGGTGAGGTGAATAGCTTAATGAGATGATGCTAATATGCTCCAAGAAGAAAAGAGGTTTCTTGTAGGAGAATAGAGCCATAATAACAATACAATGAAATTCTTGAAGTATTAGTGCACCCATGGACTCTTTTTATAGCAAGTCTTTGAGGCAATATCCAACTAGTCTTTAGTGTGAACAAGGGCATCTTTAGGGCACCCTTAAGTCTTTGACCATCCCCCCACTCGAATTCATCTTAGATTTGAGGGTCAAATAAAGTTGGGAGTTGGTCTAGAAGTGGGTGAGGGGGAAACAAGAACCATTAATGTGTTGTTCACAGGAGTGTGCAGATTTTTTCGTGCACGGTCGTGCATCAGGAGCAGGTGCGCTCTTATGGATTCTTTGGCCTACGCACGTGCACATGCTTCCTTTAGTGTTTTAGTGCATGTCAATTTTTTGACTAGTTGTATAGTTTTTTCCATTTGGAAATGGATTTTTGGGGCTGCAGGTAAACTAATAGGTGTTTGGAGATGTTGTTATTCCTATAACCATTTGCAAATGAAATTTTAGTGATAACAAATGCCCCCTTATGTGTGAGGTTAGGAGCATACGTATAGTTGAAATACGTCAATGTTTCTTCTACTGAGTGTACCATTGTAAAAAAGAGTTTTGAGAGGCACTGCAAGAGCGACCCATAAGAGGGAGAGGGGAAACTGTGGGACTAAACCTTTCTCTAGGTAGGGGAAAATAAAATATGTATACAAATGAGGCGAGCATGCCCCATGCTGGTATCATGTAACTCAAAAAGGTATGATAGTAACTGAATTTGTATGATGATGTAGATAACTACAACGCCCTCTGGGGCGGTTTGATAATGGAAGATGACAATTCTGATGGTGAGCATACTCTTAAAAGAGGCAAGGACGCTTGTAGGCATTGATGGCCTAAAAAATTCAGAGGTCTTCAGCTAGTATAAAACAACTACAATAGTGACGTAGTAAGATCCACTATAACATGAGCGTGTGTTGACGTCGAATGTTATGGGGGTCAACGACAACAGAGAGAAATGATGGTTCTCTCTGTGCCGTCTGAGACTCCTCATTGTAAAGGTAATGAGAGTCAAGATAATGTCGCCCTTCTAGAAACAATGTTGATGTCGACAAAGAGGGAGACACAACTCCAAGAAGCAAAAAAGCTTCATGAAATCCACTGGATAAGATGAGGAATTGATAAAAATCATGGATGAAGTTGAGATGTGGTGAGACTTAAGGATTCCCTTGGTTGGGGATATATGTGAAGGATGAGTGGCAACAACTGTGAAACTAGATCTAGTGTCAGGGGGACGACTAGATGTGGGTTAAATTGTACCAAAGGCATGACACAGTGGACAAACTCAGAGATCAGGGGTAGATGGACTGTAGGAGACTCGGGGTTTATGGTTGATGTCAACGGGAGTAGAAGATAATGAATGCCCCAACCAAGGGTGACATGGGTTGTGTTTCTAGAAAAAGAAGGTCGCCAAGGGCGACAAAAGAAGCTATGTAAATGCTGAAAGCAAAGGCTTTTTACAATTTAACAAATAAATAAAGAACAATTTGGGATGAGTGTATAGATACAGAAACGAGCACCCTAGGGAAATATAGCTTGGTTTGTGAGGGATCAAGTTGTGTGGAGAACTGGTGGAGGGTGGGGGGCCCATGGGTGGGTTTCTGAATGAGATAAATGAATGGAGGGCAATGTGTAGGTGGGAAAACTGATTTGTGAATGAAATGGAGGGATAAATGATATTGCAAAGGTGCAGTTAAAATAGAACCGGGATGATATAATCTAGGAATCCTTTGGGAAATCTTAGAAAAATGAGGAGAAGGATTATGTGGTTGATTTGCGAAAATGCGTAAGACTATTGGGACTCCCATACCTAAGGGGTGAAAGTAGCATGAGTGTCAAAGTGACGAAGGGGACTATGAATGGGACAACTCATGTGGGGGAGAGTGTTACTGGGTGACAACACCAAATTGCAGCGAAGGTGACAATACTGTAGATCCAGATATAGGGACCCTAAAGGAAAATGTCAGAGGGTGTGATTGGAGATGCAATTGAGATTCAGAGGGAATGATTACATGCCATTGTCAATCATATACCTGAAGGGGCCACATTGTTGTGCGATGACCAAGTACCTACACACATTAAAACCAAATACATGACTTGACAAATATATGAAAATAAAGAACATATAACAGTTATTTGATAATTTTGAACATGAGAAGGCATACCTGGGTGTGTCATGGAAAGATGCTCCACCGAGGAAAAGTGAAAATAATCACTCGAGGAAAATGACTGTGTAAGTGGACGAAAATGGTTCAAAAAATGAAGCTTATGGGATTGTGTACCAAAGAATGAAACTGGGGAAAATGGATTAGATATGGATAGTGGGACAAAATGCCATCCTAGTTGCACCAACACTATGGGTGATTGGGCGGTAGTTTGGTGGGAGGACCTGGACCTCCCCTTTGCTCAAGGACTAATGCAGAAGTATAATGAATTACATTCACGCGAGCATTTGTATGGAGTGTCAGAGGAAGCTCAGGCATATATGTTTGGCGATCTACGGCTAATGTGTGGTGGATGTATGCGATAGATGGGCAATGATGAGTGTAATGCCCATATTCTGTGGATGTGGCACATGAGAAATTGGTTTGTATACTTTTTTTGGGTGTGGTTGATGAATCCATAGTAGTGTGGGATGCACTTGGTGGATTGGAAAGAAAAAGGGGTGCTTGAGCAAGCTGGATAAAACTTCATAGCTCGGAAAGAGAAGGACATTTGTGAGTGGGGTTTCCTTTTATTTCACATAAGGTGCAAGGGATTTGAACTCGAGGAGGTAGTGGAGTGATGGGATCTTTCTTATTTTGTCTACCCCCAGCCGTAGCAGTGGTGATGGGGATTAGGGGTGAGGTTGGCATGTTCAGATTTAGTACTAGGAACTGCATCAGAATTCCCTCCGACTGAGGAGGGAGGGATGGTTGAGGAACCATCTCGGGTGGATGTAGATACCATACAGGGATGGCGAGTAACATGTTTGGACGGGTAAGCGTTGCGGCTACCTGGAATGTTCTAACTCCAGGTGGGGGGTAGAAAAAGGGAATTTGGGTAATGGATTGGGGGACTGTCTCCCAAACCAGGATTTTCCCCTGGAGGGGGAGAAGATCCGTGATAAGTGGTGCTCTTAAGGAACTCCTGAGATAGTATTTCTTCAACTGCTAGAACTTTGATATGGGGAGGGGACTCAGTGACATGAGTCTTGTCTCCGATGTATGTTCCTTTAGAGGAAATTACACACACTTGTACTGAAAAAGATGGGTTTAGGAATGGTGGAACTCCATAAGTGCCCAACATGGATGGGTCTTGGAATAATTCAGGGATAATGTTGAAAATTGGAAAATAATTCGAGCTAACACGGACAAGGGGGAGGATGTTATCGATGTTGATAGAATGGTTAGGATCATAATGTGTAATTTTATCAATGGTGATGATCTTCCCCTTATGGGGGAACATAATCGTACGAAACACAAAAGAGATGAGCGCCTTCATAGCATACATGTAGTTGCGTATGAACAAGATATTGTAATCAAGTTGAGCATCGATAATTTCAATGTCAATGATGATGGTTTTTCCCCCAAGTTCTTTGGGGACATTTTGACAAAGCGCTGCAGAAGATGTTGGTCGACCACCGTAATCTCAAAGCGTGATGACAGAGGGTACTAGCTTAGGGGAGCCAATTTTCTGCCATACATGCTTAGATATGCTGCATGTGGATTCATCTTCATCGATGATACACCGATAAATTGTGGGGTTCCATATCTTAACTGGTATCTGGAAGGTTACTGGGGTGGGAAGACGTGGTTCTCCGCTATCTGAATTAAATGTGATCAACTGCGTGTCAGCTAGGTCAACTGCCCCCAAGGAAAAAAACAAGGATTTTCACTGTGATGGATAGGTTTGGAGGACCTCCAACACAGAAATGACTACGAGAGACTAGGCTAAGTCATCAACCAGACTATAATTATGAGCAACCCTAGCATGAGGGTTATGCACATTCCATCGAAAAGGCATACATGGTATGCGGGGAATGGGTTCCGTGTTAGGATGTGGAATCATCAATGGTTGTCCTGCAGTAGCTGGCTATGTTTCTGATGTTTTTGGGGTAGAGTCGGGAGGCATACCGTATTGGCGGTTGCGGGTTTCCAGAAGAATTTCTTCGCTAGTGAGGAGGACAATGTGATCAACTGGATTCCTGGGTAGAGTGGTATCCAGATTTGGATATTGCCCCATTTGTGGTGGGGCAGGGTTGATTACTTGTTGGGTGTTCATCACACCTTGGTATGGTATGGGTTTTTGCAAGACAGTCAGAGGCAGTGGTTGCAAATACTATTGTGGGGCCTACTGAGGAGAAGGTGGTGTCAGAGGGCCCTATGAGTTCATGGATGCCCTCATCTGTTGGAGATCAAGAATTTGGGTCAAATGATGAGTATGATGTCCATAATCACCACATATAGTGCATGTAAGTTCATATGGAGGTTGTTATTATTGTTTCTCCCCGAGCGTTATTCGTATTGGTTTCCCCCAGTGGGATGGTTGTGGGGGTTATTCTCTCCTAGTCCTGGGTTGTCATTGTTTTAGTTTTTTCCTTTCTTCTTATGAGTCGGATTGGCCCTATTCAATTGTTCAAATGTATGAACCTATTGAATGGAAAGGGATGAACAAATTTGATGTCGACATGTGGTTGTCCCGATGGAGGATTAATCGGTTAGGGAGGACTAGGAAATGGGAAATATGGATTTTTCTATGGATAGGATCCATATGGCATATAGGAAGTAGATGTACTTCCACTACTTCTAGGATTATATCTAGGGTTTGCGAGTGGACCCATACTATATTGAGAGACTATATACGGCATGGGTACTGGTGGGGGTGTCCCTAATGACTGTGGGGGAACAACAGGATATGAATGTTGGTAAAGGTGAGGAAGGTACCATACATAGGTGGTGGTTGGATGTATAGATTGTGGTGTGGTGTTGTACCAATAAATCCATTCACTGTGTGAGACATCCTATGTTTATCTTGGCCGAATGGTATGGGTCTCGAGGCATCAGGTAGTATGGTGTATAAGTAACCTTACTGCGAATAAATGAGGTCATATTGTTGAGACTTGCTGATGGATTCTGCTTCAGTTTGGGGGAAGGTGGAGGCCACATCTTCGGCAAGGATAGAGATGAGTGATCTGAGAAACCAATCGAGGCATTTTTCTTTGGTTGTTTCTGCTTTGCATAAACTACATCACCGATGCCACTCATGAATGTGGTCGGTGATATGTGTGGACGAGGTTTGTTTACACTCAGAAATAATTTCTAGACCACTGTCATGATGAACTGGTAGTTGAAAGAAGGTCAAAAATGTTTTGGCCAATGATTCAAAAGTTACGTGGGACCCTGATTTTTCATCCACTTAACATTTGGTTGATGGACCTGCGAGTGTGCACTGAAATAACCTTAATCAGACGTATTCGTCAATGATGTTGTGTGAAGAGAACCATAAGTGGAAGGTCATGATATGGTTGGCAAGATATTCTCCTGCCTTTCCTTCAAACTTGGGAATGTCTGAAGGTAGTTTGGTAGGCATTGCAAGCCATGTAGGGTCATGCAATATAGGATCATTCATGAGCTTACCTAGATCCGATATGTTGAGGGAGGAAAAATACAACATGTGGAGTGATGATGGAGGATTAGTACCAACCATGGTGTGAAAAGGCAGTGGACGTGACCCTTGAGGGGGGCTTGGTGGAAGTTTACTTCTCCCTTGGGAAGAAGTGTACCCTCCGCCTCCTTGTGAAGGAGAGATAGTCGATGGATGACCTTAGGAAGTGGACCCAAGTAAAGTTGATCCCAAAATGGTAGCACTCACAGGGGTGTGAGATGGTTCAGCTAGTAAGTTGGAGAAACTAGGAAATCCTCCTAGGATAGGAGGGAGACTTTTCAAGCGTTTGGAAAGAAGGGGATTATGTGGGTCCCCTATGATGTCTGACTAGCAAAGTGAATGTGTGAAAAATGGTGATGAGAGAAATAAATGAATCAAGAGATTTGTATATTTTGGACCTTCATAATATATCTCACAATCGTATGAAATCACCAGACCATCATACATAAATTAATTGAAAAATAGGCATACATGTGGGTAGGTGTATTTTGTCCCTGTGGGAGAACAAAGAAAACAAATGATCGTGTACTAAATAGACGTAATTCCCTTCATCTCAAATAGTACTATAACTTCCAATAGTACTAAATAGGGAGGTCTGAAGCCACCGAAAGAGGAACTAGTGAAGGATGAAGTAATCAGTTATAATGAGGGGAGAGGGTGCATATCCCAAAAGCGTTGGCGATATTTCCCAATATACACATAAAATCCAATCAAGGTGCAATTGCAAACCACAATTGCCACTTGGGTAGTTGTCCTTAAATTTCACCATTATGTACCTCATTCAAAGTGCGACATTAAGATTTTTGGCCTCAGAAATCGATCATGGGTTGGATCCCTTCCAAGAGGTGGGTGCCTCAAGGGGGAATGCACAAAACAACTGGACCTCGACCTTGAACCCTTTATGGGTATCTCCTTGCCTTATGGTGTTAGGAACACTTGACTTGGAGGATTTTAAATTTCTCTAAATGTCAAATTCTAATGTTTGAAGATGCAAGAACCAGATAACAAGGGGTTATTTGGATTCCTACCCCCGAGATCCTACCTAGACTAAAATATTTCTTTTGGCACCTCCCATGGAGGAAAACTTGGTGAGTTTTTAGAAAAAAAATTAGATGTGGTTGGTTGAGAGATTGGGGGTGTGAGCCAATCTCGTTTGAATTAGTGTATAACTTCTTCAAGAAGTAGTGGGACATTTCAGAATCCCTTTGGAGGAGACCTACTTCAACCTCCACAATTCGATATGAAATTATGTGAGTGAGGAGTGAATTTGTGTGTGAGAAAGTGATAAAATGTGCCAAATTTTTAATAAGTTAGGTGTCACCTTGCAACATGTGGACTTCTTGTGGTCCTTACAAATCCTGATTACCTATATTACTAGATGCCATTGGTACAACCTTGAAGAATTTTAAAGTCTTAAAACAACTAGCATGTTGACCTGTGGGTCCTTACCAATCCTTTAGACTCCCTCATGTGATTTAATCTAAGAAAGGTTCAAAAAACTATCCTATATTGCAAGCATGTGGGCATGTATGGGTCCGTTAAAATACTCTTTAAACTCCCCTAGTGATGTAAACTAAGAAAGTAGCTTCAAAAGCTATCCTAACTTTGAAACATGTGGGCATGTATGGGCCCTTACAAATTTAAGGTGTTTTGAAAAATGAAACTAAGAGGAGCCCTAGGGGGGCTTTGTCCTCTCCTAAAGATTTTCCTTTTTAAGGGAGATGAAATCTTCCCTCAATCATTTTTCAGATTCTCAAGATGGCTCTATGGTGCGAGAGAAGAGCATACTCAATGATTGAAGTTTGATTTTTGGTCCCAATGCAAGTGTTTATATATGTGATAGTAAAGGATCTCAACTTAATTTTTACAATCAAAACAATCCATCCATGTGGAAAATCAAAGAAAAAGAGGAGAAATGTGGTTCTTTTTAACCCCTTAAGTGCCTATGTTTTGACTAACCCTTCATGTGAAGAGGGAATCTAAGTGTAGTTCATTTACAAATTTCATAAAAGAACTATTTGGAAGGCTAGGGGCCTTTAAAAATCGCAAAAAAATCTTACAATTTCAAGACTCTAGATAGATGCATGGGTTACAGTTCATACAGAGGCACATTGGGTGTAACTTGCATAGAATGCGCAGAGAGAAAAAGTGTTGTGGGTGCATAATGATTGGAATGCACATCTATGGAACAACATACCCATGCACATTCTGAGACGTGTCATGGGGGGGGCGCAGGGGGATTTTAAGTGAAATTCTCCTCTTCCATATCCAAACCAAGCTCTTTTTAGGTCAGGCTAGCCCGGTTATGATCCTTGCAAAGAAAATGGGTCAAAAAGAAGTGCTAAAACAACCCAAATAGGGGTGAAATTGATACCTTATCCCCAGTATGGTCATCAATATGTTGTGTGTTTTTCGCCACTTGAATGAGAAAAATAATGGCACTTGGAAGTCTAGTTGGGTCTGCTAGATAGGACATATGTTAGTGTATGAATCACATGATTCAATCACATGAAATAAACAAACAACTAAGATAACAACAACTAAAGAAATAACTAAATAAATGAAACTAAAATGCATAAGGAAGTTAGAACCAAAATCAATCAAACAAATGATCAATATTCATGCCACTAATGGAGAAGTATATTAGTGGGAAAACACCGCAAAAAAAGGGGAAATTATGGATCCCCTCTTCCTCCTTGGGAGGCTTCTTGAGTCCCCTATGCGAGATCTCTTTTTACAAATGGTAAACTAGAGAGAAAATGGTGAAGAAATCCAAGTTGATTCCCTCAAGGGGTGACAGGAATAGCTTAGTGAAATGATGCTAATATGATCCAAGAAGAAAATAGTTTTCTTGTAGGAGAATAGAGCCACCATAAAAATACAATAAGATTCGTGAAGTATTAATGAACCCATGGCCTCTTTTTATAGCAAGTCTTTGAGGCAATATCCAATTGGTCTTTAGTGTGAACAAGGGGCTCTTTAGGTCACCCTTAGGTCTTTGACATGCCCCCCACTCAGATTCAGCTCGGATTTGAGGGTCAAATCAAGGTGGGAGTTGGTACAGAAGTGGGTGAGGGGCCGACAAGAACCATAAATGTGTCGTTCATAGGAGTGTGTGGCTTTTGTCATACACATTCATGCATCGAGTACATGTGTGCTCTTCTGTATTCTTTGGCCTGTGCAGGTGCATGCACTTCCTTTAGTGTTTTAGCCCATGTCAAGTTTTTGACCATTTGTATAGTTTGTGCCTTTTGGAAATGCATTTTTGGGGCTGCAGGTGAACTAATAGGTGTTTGGAGATGTTGTTATTCATGTAACCACTTGCTGACGAAATTTTAGTGATAACAACCCCCCCTATGTGTCTTACTCTCTCCCCCTCCCACACTCTAACACACTCACTCTCTACCTACCCTCTTTGTATTCTTGTCTCTCCCTCACACACTCTTGCACACAGAATTTCTATTCCCCCTCTATGTCTTCCTTCGTCTCCCTCCCACACTTTATCACACACTTTTTCTATTCCCCTTCTATGTCTTCCTCTCTCTCCCTCCCACACTTTAACACACTCACTCTCCACCTCCATACTTTGTCTACCTATATCTACCTCCCCTCTTTCTCTAGCTCTCTCTTCCTCCCACATTCGTGCACAATCAAATTCTATCCCCCATTTATAGATGTATATCTCTCCACCCCTCCCTTTCCTCTATCTCCCCCCTTCCTCTCACAATCAATATCACTCTCTCTCCAACCCCTCCTCCCTCCTCTCTCTCTATCTCCCCCTTCTTCTCACTATCTCTCCACTCACAATCCATATCTCACACTTTCTCTCTCTACTCCCCTCCTCCTTCTATCTGTCTAACTCCATACCACTATCTCTCCTCTCTTTATGTCCTGCATCTACCACCTCTTTCTCTATATCCTCTACTCTCCCACCCTTTCTCTATTTATATCTCTCTACCCTCCATTACCTATATCTCTTCCCTTTCTCTCACAATCAGTCTCACTCTCTCTCTACCCCATCCTCCCTCAATCCCTCTCTCCACCTACCTCTTACTATATCTTCTCTCTCTCTAATACATCCACCACTCCATAATTTATCTTCCCCCCTTCCTCTAACTCTCTCTCTACCTTCTCTCTTTCTCTCCCTCTCACTCCCTCTCACACACTCAAATACTCCTTGTCCAACCCCCCTCTTTTTCTTTCTCTTCCCAACCTCTCACACTCACACATTCTCTCTGTACTGCCCTTTTTCCTTTATCTCTCCCCCTCCCTGCCGCTATCTCTCCTCTCTTTCACTCCTAAACCTACCACCACTTTCTATCTCTCATTGTTAGTCTCACTATCACTATATCCTTCTCCCTCTTTCTCCTCTACTCTCCCCCACATTTCTCTATTTATATATCTCTACCCTCTTTTCCCACAATATCCCCCCTTCCTCTAACAATTATTCTCACTCTCTCTCCACCCCTTTCTTCCTTCCTTCCTCCCTCTCTCTCTCTCCCTCCCTCACATAATATCTCTTCTCTTTCTCTCTCATACATCCACCCCTCCCCACTATGTCTCCCCCCTTCCTCTCACTCTCTCTCTATCCACTCTATTTGTCTCCCTTTCCCTCCCTCTCACACACTCAAACACTCCTTGTCCAACCCCCCTCTATTT
>SNQJ01S0030803.1:95083-113761 GCA_010110895.2 Picea sitchensis
AGATTTAGACGTTGACCTAGAGCTTGACAATGCCCAAAATAATGAAATCTATCACGATTTGTTTTTGTTCCTCTATTACTCATTATATTTAACCTGCACAGAGATATTGATTAATCCACTCACATAAAAAAGATTACTTTGTAGATTCATGAAATCAAAGATGATACCTACTTTGTGAGCCTTAAGGAAATTCATAACAACAAAGAAAAAAAACTGCAAAAGAAAAATTGTAAATGAAATAAATGCAAACGATGTTCTCTTTACAATGAATTTTATGGTCTCCACCCCTTCCCAAAAAATATAGAATATAACCCTATTCATAATCTGATTCAAGTCAATACTCCAAAGGGTGCACTACAATCTCACATGTTTCAGCCTCAAATGATCATTTCAACTTGAGTGTACTACAATCTCATGATGTCTGGGCCTCCAAATGGTTCATTTCATTCTCACTATCTCTCCACCTCCAAACGGTCCTCTCAAATTGGTTGGACTACAATATCATAATCTTTAATCCTCCAAACGATCATAATGTCCATTTCAGTAGGTTCTATTCCTCCAAATATCTTTTCACTAGACCTAGAGCTTGACGTAGACCATGACCTAGACCACCACATAGAGCTAGATCTAGATTTAGATGTTGACCTAGAACTTAATGTAGACAATAACATAGACCCCCTAGCTCCATCTAAGCCCAGGCATAAATTATACACAATAATTAACCCTATCGTAACTCGAGCCCTTAGTGCACTATGCATATACCTTGTGTAAAACCCTTGCACCAACTTCACCCACATCTTGGTGCTCTAACCATTTCTCTATCCTTGAAAACACTTTCAATCCTAATCCCTTAGGCCTTATTTGTCCCCATACCCCTATAGATTTTTATTCATAAAGATGTTTGGTGTATATTAAATGCCATATATGTTGCATTACGAGTGTGAACATGCTCCCGTGACTTGATTGAGTTGATCATTTATTCTCACCAGGAATGTGTGGGGATTCCTAGAACATGCACGCATTCTAAGAACACATGCATGTTCCTGCTAGGAATTTTTTTGTTCCAAGCACACCCTACCTCATCTATCTCATGGTTGCGAAAAAATCAAGACAACTTGAGACAAAAACATCTCACACATACATGTTTTACTCTTTTTAGTGTTCTTGTTATATTCATAAATACTTTTGTGCAATTGTCAGACCATTGAAGGAAAATTTGGAAGACAAGTTTATCAAGTTCAATTGGAATTGTTGTCTGTATCTAATTGAGTCTTATTGGAATTGGAAGACAAATTTGTCCAAGTGCAAATGGAATTTTTTTTTGTGTCTTCTTGTATATTCTTGGAATAGGAAGACAAATTTGTCGAAGTGCGATTGGAATTGTTGTTTTTATCTTCTTGATTCTTGTTGGACTTGGAAGACAAATTTGTCCAAGGGCAATTGGAATTGTTGGTTGTATCTTCTTGGAATTGGAAGACAATTTTTTCCAAGTGAAATTGGAAATTAATTGGAATTGGAATTATTAGATGTGTCTTCTTTTGTAATACAAAAAGACATTTATCCACTTGGTTGTGCCTTATTAAATAATACAAAGACAAAATTGTGGTGGGTGTTTGGAATCCAATTCTTATCTTTAAATATGGTCAACCACTAGATTCGATAAATAATGTCCTCGAGAAAAAATAAACTGATCGAAAAGGTAGAAGAAGAAAGACAAAAATCAAAGTTATGTATGTAAAAGTGTAGGCTTTTAGAAGAGGGAAATACAATTTCTAGCATTATAGATGCCTCTATTGTTTCTCCTCCATCACCCAAAGCAAAGAGAAAGAGTTAATTAGGGAGAAATCCAAACAATATCTCATCAAGAAATATTTTTGTGGATGACCAGATGATAGAGGATTTGCTTGGAGTTGATATTATAATGGTTGAAATTAGAGAAGAAACTGGTGTACAACATTGTGGTGAAGAAGGTCTTATGGTGTAATCTCTTTTTGGGTAGCCAAATGTTCCAGAAACTAGATAATCCCATTGATCCAAATTACTTTCAGAATGAAATGAAAGAAGATATATTACAATGAGATACACATAAAAATTGCCAGAAACAGAGAAATATAACGATACATGATTTCTATTAATGAAAGAAATGTACAAAGATTGTAAAAATACAGAGTGCAAGACTCACTAGAATGATCACAGATTTATCTCTGAGAATAGATGTGATGGCTACGCTCATTTGCAAGAAGATGATTACAATGAGGTTCTGAAGGCCTTTTTATGATAAACATGAATGCCAAAACCCTATACATCCAAAAACCTAACCCCAGGAGATGAAGTGCCAAAATTCATGTGCGCCACGTTGGGGTAAGTTAGTACATTAACTTCCCAGGGTCGTAAAGTTTGCATACGATCTTTGTTTTAGGCGTGTGATAGCCCATTCAAAAGGTCTCTTCAAGAACTACACATTATTCCATCAAAATGTGACTCTATCTACAATTTGATTTGTATATTTTAACCTTGTACAATATTTACTTCAAACAGATTTTCAATAAAAGAACAGAAAAGATACAATGGAAAATACAAACATTACACATAGATTTTTCCCTTGGAAACCCAAACCAGGAAAAATTCTTCCATCTTAGAAATCTCGTCCCTATCCATCCTCCATATTCTTTGTCAGGGAAAACCATATCATTTCGATTCTTTGTTACATGTTAGGATATTTCTCAGATGAATGGGTATATGAACCTATCTTAGTTTTTTTGTCCATTGTTTCAACAAAAGAAAAATCCATAGTTCAATTTGATTTCAGTGAGTTTCTGGCTAATAACATACATGATCAGTTTTTCAGGTTTTCAACATAAGGAATGTTCAGATATTCCTCGGTGCTGGTGTATTTATTGTTGTTTTTTCAGTCAAACATGTTTCCATGTGATTTTCATAAATTGGATTAGGAAGGAAACCCACAGTCAGTGACCTCATTGACCTCACTAGTGAGGAAAAATTCAATTGAATTCATCTTCATGGATTTAATAGACCATTTTTATCACCTAGTGGTTTTCATGCTGAGCAACAGAACGAAGCCAAGGATGAAACATTTTTATGGAAACAAAATAACATCCTCTCCCTCCCACTGCTTCAAATACCAACACACCTCAAATAAAATAAAAAAAGAGATCAAGGAAAGAAGTTTCCCCGTTAGTCACAAAGGTTTCAATTGAAGACTTCCAGGTCTATAGAAAAAGGTCCAAAACCAGTCACACACCAGACTTGCTCAAATAAGGAGAAATATAGTCCACCACAGTCATGGAGACACCACATTCCTCAATCTTTTCAGACAGTCAGTTCATAGTGTCCAGATATTCATCTAAAATAAAACATACACTACTTTGTCAGTTGAACCATCCCATGAGCAAACATAGTCAAATACCTTTGACGAGCACAAACAAATCAAACAGAGGAATGAACTCCTAAACAACAACACATATGCCCAATTCTGCAAGCAGACCTCCACTTCTCAAAACAGACTGATCTCAGCATTTGAAATAAAGAAATGAAGAATCCAAATGGCATTCTTGCAAGCACAAGTTCCACCTCCCAAGACAACTACTGATTACAAGAATATTTCTTTTGAGTTTGATTTGAAGGAGGTCCATCTAGTGGACCAAATGGACATGCACAGGAAAACATGGGAGATGATATTCTCCACCTTAACAAACACCTCATTGACTACTTCAAAATTGTAGGTGTCTCTAAATAACGTTCAGTCCCAATTGAAACTAGAGAAAATATCTTCTTAGGCCAAGGACAACAGGATCAAAACACTAGAAGAACTGGTGCTGAAGATTGGGATGACCCATCAAATGTCAACGCAGCTAAGGAATTATTGAAGAATAAGAATGTTGATATAAAATCCTTGAGAAAGAAACCAAAGCTTCCAACTACTAAAGATTCACAAGAAAAAGAGGTGGTTGAAACATAAGGCCACAAAGAGGAGATGTTGAAGCTTATCAAGGAACATAATGCATAGATAAGAGAGATGGAAGGAGAAATGGATAAACTAATACAGGTGAAAGAACAAAGTGTGCAGATTTGATAAAGAATGTCCTCGAGAAAAAATAAATTGATCGAAAAGGTAGAAGAAGAAAGAGAAAAATCAAAGTTATGTATGTAAAAGTGTAGGTTTTCAGAAGAGGGAATTCCAATTTCTAGTGGAATAAATGCCTCTATTATTTCTCCTCCATCACTTGAAGCAAAGCGAAAGAGTTAACTAGGGAGAAATCCAAACAATAACTCATCAAGACAATTTTTTGTGGATGACCAGATGATAGAGGATTTGCTTGGAGCTGATATTACAATGGATGAAATTAGATAAACAACTGGTGTACAACATTGTGGTGAAGGTCCTATGGTGTAATCTCTTTTTGGACAGTCAAATGTTCCAGAAACTAGACAATCCCATTGATCCAAATTATTTTTGGAATGAAATGAAAGAAGAGATATTACAATGAAATACACATAAAAATTGCCAAAAATAGAGAAATACAACAATAAATGATTTCTATTAATGAAATAAATGTTCAAAGACTGTAAAAATACAGAGTGCAAGACTCGGTAGAATGATGACATCTTTATCTTTGAGAATAGATGTGATGGCTACACTAATTTGCAAGAAGATGATTACAATGAGGTTCTGAAAGCCTTTTTATGATAAACATGAATGCCAAAACCCTATACATAAAAAAACCTAATCCTAGGAGATGAAGTGCCAAAATTCATGTGCGCCAAGTTGGGGTAAGTTAGTACATTAACTTTTGAGGGTTGTAAAGTTTAGGCATGTGATAGCCTTTGAAAGGTGTTTTTGAGAACTACACATTATTCTATCAAAATATAACTCTATATGCAGTTTTATTTGGATATTTTAACCTTGTACAATATTTACTTCAAACATATTTTCAGTAAAAGAACAAAAAAGACACAATGACAAATACAAACATTACACGTAGTTTTTTCCCCTAGAAACCCAAACCGGGAAAACCAACATATTATATATTCATTCATATTGATACATTGTTTACAATACAATATACATATAGGAGCCAAAGAAATCAAAACCCTAACCCAATTACCTGTATTAGTCAACAACCCTAATTACTTAATAAAAAATTGAAAACCATCGACAAAAAAAGCCATGCTCGAAAAACCACCCAATAATGGACATGAAAATGAAGGAAAAAATGAGAGATGTTTTCCATTGATAGTACTACTCGTGCAAGAAATATAACACATACCTAACATTCTCCCACTTGTTTTTTTCTTTGCATATAGTGGGTTACAGGGTTACATTGTCAACCATGTCTCTCACAAAGTGATATTGAATATCAATATTCTTTGTATTTAAATGATAAGTCGGGTTCTTCGCCAGAACAATTGCACTCTGAATGTCACAATCTACCCATACAACTTTTTGTACCAACCCAATACTTGAACACAATATTTGTAACCATACCGCTTCCTCACTTTCATGAGTGGTTGCCATGTATTCAACTTTTGTAGTTGAAAGTGCCACTACACCCTGTATTTTACTCATCCAAATTATTGCTCCTCCAAACAGGTTAAACACATACCCACTTGTAGATCTCCTATGATCCAGATATCCAGCCCAATGTGCATCTACAAAAACATTTATATCCAACACTCTTTCCAATATCGGTCTTCCTTGGTAGCACAATCCATAGCTATAAGTGCCACACAAATTCCTAAAAACCCTTTTTACTATTGTCCAATGCTCCTTCCCTAGTTTTGACATAGACCTCCTCAAAACTCCCACTGCATGTGCAATGTCCAGTCTAGTACATACCATTGCATACATCAAAATTCCAACTGCACTCACATATGGAACAAAAGATATGTCCTCCTCCTCTTCCTCTGTCTTGGGACGCTGATCCATAGATAAATTTACACCAACATAAATAGGAACCTTGACTGGTTTACATTCCTTCATATAAAACCTTTGCAATATTGTCTCAAAATATTTTCTCTGATTTAACCAGAGTTTCCTCTTTTTCTGATCTCTTTTAATTTCCATTCCCAAAATGAAATTTGAATCACTGATATCCTTCATGTCAAATTTAGAGGAAAACTGAGTTTTCACATCCTGGATATTGTCCTTGTTGTTTCCTATCAACAACATGTCATCCACATACAAGACCAAATAAACCAAATGATCACCAATTAATTTAAAATACACACAATGATCCTCTTTGCTTCTTGTGAAGCCAAATCCAAGCATATAAGTATCAAAATTTTGATACCACATATTTGGTGATTGTTTTAAACCACACAAGGACTTTTTCATCTTCCATACCAGCTCCTTCTTTCCCTTTACAAAAAATCCTTCTAGTTGCTTCATATAGATTTATTCTTCCATATCCCCATGTAGGAATTTTGTCTTCACATCCATCTATTCTACTTCAAAATAAAATGTAGCAATAACAGATAACATAAATCATATAGAGTTTAACTTGGAAACAAGAGAAAAAATCTCACCAAAATCAATTCCCTCAACCTGGGAATAACCCTTTGCTACTAGCCGAGCTTTGTATTTCTCCACTTTTCCTTCCTCATTCAACTTCTTTTTAAATACCCATTTTCTACCAATGGGATTTCTCCCAGTCAACAACTACACTAGATCCCAAGCCTCATTCTTATCCAATGCTACCATTTATTTGACCATGGCCTTTTTCCATAGATTTCCATCCTCTGAATCCATTTCCTCCCTGACAGTCCTATGATCATCGTCAATAATAGACAAAGAAAAATTTGAATGGAAATCAGATGGAGTATACATTTTTGGTAGCCTTATTTCTTGAACCAATCTCCTCAATACTAGAGTATGAGGTTCTTCTTCTTTTAATTCATGTTCTTTTATAGAGTTTGATTCATCATCCTTTAAATCAAACTCTATTTTGTCTAGTTCTTCCTTACTTGGTACAATTTCCTATTTAACAACATCCTTCATTTCTCTAAATACCACATCTTGGCTATACACTACCTTCTTAGTTTCTGGGTTCTAAAGATTATAATGTTTGAGACCATATTTATATTCAATAAACATACACTTTCTAGCCTTCTTATCTAGCTTACTCATGTTTTCCTTTGGAACATGAACATATGCATCACAACCAAATAACTTGAGATGCGTGAGAGAATGTTTCTTACCAGTCCATACCTCTTGTGGAGTCTTTTCATCCAACACTAATGAGGGTGATCTATTGACTAGGTAACATGCAGTACCCATTTCCTCTGCCCATAATTCTTGTCATAACCCAACACCATTCAACATGCACGTTGATTTTTCCATCAACGTCTTGTTCATCCTTTATGCAACTCCATTATTTTGAGGTATATATGGAGTAGTCTTCTTCCATGCTGTACCACACTTCTTAAAAAATTATTCAAATTCATTCTCGCAAAACTTTCTACCATTATCTGTCCTCAACACTTTAATTCTTTTCTTAGTTTGATTCTCAACAAGAGCCTTAAACTCTTTAAACTTGTCAAAGACTTCAAATTTCTTCCTGAGGAAATATATTCAAGTATTCCTCGAGAATTCATCTATAAATGAGACATATTACACAAATTTTCCCAATGATGGGACCGACACAGGTCCAAAAACATCACTCTGAACTAACTTTTAAATTCCTTCTGCCCTCGTTGCACCAGAGGGGAATCTTACCCGATTCTACTTCCCATATACACAATTTTCACATAAATAAAAATCCATAGAGAAGCTATACATACCTTCAACCATACCTTTACTATGTAGTAGTTGAAAACCCTTCTCTCCGATATGCCCTAGTCTTTGATGCCACAACACAACCTTTTCTCCAAAAACTGTAGGATTTATTTCTTCTTCAACTCCAATATCAAGAAAAAGGGAACTATTACACCCATCACTAATAGTTCTTCCTTTCATTTTATATAGAGTTCCAAATTGAACTCCCTTCAGCAGCACCATTGCTCCTCGAACCATCCTACAGGTTTCCTTTTCAAATATTGTTTTTACCCCTGCATGCTTCATTTTGCTAACATAAATCAAATTTCTTGCCAAAATTGGGATGTGAAGAACACCAGGAAGTGTTCTAATCCTTCCATCTATGATCCTCAAATTGAATTTTCCTCATCCTATGATTTTGGTTGTCGAATCATCTCCTAAGAAAACATTACCTCCATCATACATTTCATATTCACAGAACCACTCCCTGTGGAAATTCATATGAAAGAATGCACTTGACTCAACCAACCATGCCTCATTATATTCATGTGTTCTTGAAGAATCCAAGTACACATCCCCTCCTTCTTACTTGGAGGTATTTTCTTCTGTAGGAGGAGATTCTTCGGATCCCTTCTTTTTCTCAACTTTGGATCTACATTGCTTCTTGTAGTGCCCTTCTTTTCCACATCTCCAACATACCTTTACAAAATTTATGAGAGATTTATATCTTCCCCTAGAATTATATCTCCCACTTGATAACTTATATCTATTTCTTTCCCAGGAGTGTCCTCTTGAAAATAATGCATCTGTGTTATACCCTTCCATATTCTTTCATCTCATCTCTTATGACAACAAGGATGAGACCACTTCATCAAACTTCAAGGTAGTTGTATTACTACCTATGGCCACAACCATACTATCCCACGAGTCCGGTAAGGAACATAGTAAACCGATACACTTATCTTCATCTAAAATTTTAATCTCAACAGATATTAATAAACTTACCAAAGTATTGAAGGCGTTCAAATTCTCTGCCACTGAGTCTCCATCTCTCATCCTCAGGTTATACAAATTCTTTCTCAAGAATAGTTTATTTACTAGGGACATAGACTGATACAACTTTCCCAACTTATCCCATAAATCCTTGGTTGTAGATTCCTTTGACACATTCAGTAATACTGAATCTGAGAGACACAGACGGATTTTTGTCTTCTCCTTTTGATCCAAATTTTTTCAGTCATTTGTTGAAGTTCTTGTAGGTGTAGTACCTGGATCTACCACGATCCACTAATCTCTGTCCACCAAAATATCTTCCATATTGAGCTTCCACAACTCAAAAATTTTCCCATTAAACTTCTCGATCTCCATTTCTGAATTTCTCTCCATTTATTTTCACCTAAAAAATCAATACCACATATCTCCCACTATAACAAGGCTTATCACAATCCTGATCCAAACCCTTGAACATAAAGGCATCCCCCTAAAGCCAACAAATATCTAATACCAAATGTAGATTTTAATCTTGTACAATATTTACTGCAAACAAATTTTGAGTAAAAGAACAGAAAATATACTATGGAAAATAGAAACATTACACAAAGATTTTTCCCCTGGAAACCCAAACCGAGAAAACCAACATATTCTATATTCATTCATAGTGATACATTGTTTACAATACAATATACATATAAGATCCAGCGGCATCCAAAACCCTAACCCAATGACCTGGATCAGTCAACAACCCTAATTCCTTAACTACAAATAGAAAATCATCGGAAAAAAAAAACATCTGTCGAAAAACATCCCAACAATGGATGTGAAAATTGAGGCAACATGAAAAACGAGGAAAAAATGCGACACATTTCTTGATGCAAAAAAAAATTCCCGAGGGCACTTTCCCCCAACCCTTGCATTTCACCCCCCTGCACCCCCCGTCAAACCCCCTTGCTACTCGTTCAAAGAATATAACACATACCCAACATTCTCCCACTTGTTGTTTTCTTTGCATACAGGGGGTTACAGGGTTACATAGTCAACAATTCAGGGTTAAATAGTCAACCTTGTCTCTCACAAAGTGATATTGAATATCAATATGCTTTATTATGAGCTCGTCTGGAAACAAAGAATACCTTCCTAGTTAAGAGGGATTGTTGATATTTTAATATAACTATGAAAGATATTGTTTTGTATTTGTATTGGTCAAACCTCGAGAAGCTTATTGTAATCTTATTGTATAAATTGTCTCAAAATAAATTATTATTTTATTGTTATCCTTATTGTAAAATTCAAAACAACCCCTCTTAGGGTTGCATCTTTTCGGGAGTCAAGTGATGTGTATAGATAGAGGTCAGGTTTCTCTCATTTGTATACACACACAACTCTCCTTCTCTTGTGTATTTGCAACATAGCAAAGGATATCTAGTGCAAGAGGTATTGGTTTATTTGTCTTTGGTATCTTGGTCTTAGTCTATTTTTGGTTAGCTATAATGTGACATTATACTGGTTGAAGGAATCTATACTGAAGAATTTGTTGTTGGGTTTTCTCCCCCACGAGGTTTTCCTAGGATATATCTTGTGTTTTGTGATTTTTTATATTTGAGTGATCCTATTATATGCAATTGTTAATGAATGTTAAATAAGATAATTGTAACTTCTAAAATTATAACACATGTATGGGTACATTTTGAGATACCAAGGAGCATTATCTTAGATAGGGATACCATATTTCTTGGTTCCTTTTGGATTTCACTTTGGGAGAATATGGGCACTAAGTTGAAGAGATATACATNTTATTGTATAAATTGTCTCAAAATAAATTATTATTTTATTGTTATCCTTATTGTAAAATTCAAAACAACCCCTCTTAGGGTTGCATCTTTTCGGGAGTCAAGTGATGTGTATAGATAGAGGTCAGGTTTCTCTCATTTGTATACACACACAACTCTCCTTCTCTTGTGTATTTGCAACATAGCAAAGGATATCTAGTGCAAGAGGTATTGGTTTATTTGTCTTTGGTATCTTGGTCTTAGTCTATTTTTGGTTAGCTATAATGTGACATTATACTGGTTGAAGGAATCTATACTGAAGAATTTGTTGTTGGGTTTTCTCCCCCACGAGGTTTTCCTAGGATATATCTTGTGTTTTGTGATTTTTTATATTTGAGTGATCCTATTATATGCAATTGTTAATGAATGTTAAATAAGATAATTGTAACTTCTAAAATTATAACACATGTATGGGTACATTTTGAGATACCAAGGAGCATTATCTTAGATAGGGATACCATATTTCTTGGTTCCTTTTGGATTTCACTTTGGGAGAATATGGGCACTAAGTTGAAGAGATATACATCATTCCATCCATAGAGAGGTGGATAGAAAAAAGTAGTCACCGTGATTTTGGTGTAGCTTTTGAGTGGTTACAATTAGAAGCATATGAATATCTAGGATGAATATATGGCCTATATTCAACATTCTTATAATAGAGAAGTTCACACTTCTACTAGTAATTCCCCCTTTAAAACTTGCTTTGGGTATTTTCCACCTTCACCCTTGGATGTTGTTTATGGAGAACAAGGAGGAGTAAGGGAAGACACCACAAGGGAGGCACTAAAAGAAGTTTTTTGTTTTGAAATGATTAGAAAGATCAATTTCCAAATGCATGAAATATTGAATAAGCCATAAGAAAACAAATATAAGGACATACATGATCAACAAAAAACCAATAATTCATTTAAAGTGGGAGACAAAGTTTGGTTAAATATGAACAAAAAAATACTATAGGGTTATGGTAAGAAGAGAAAGGCTTTGCATTATGTTTTTTTTGAGGTATTGGAGAAGGTGGTATATAACACCTACAGACTCATTCTATCCCCATACATGCACATTTACTTAGTGGTGAATGTGGATAATTTGAAACTCTATGAGCCTTCCATGATGGATCAGGACGAGGAGTATCTCCTACCTGCCATAGAGGACTTAGCATCATATTCTCAAGAAGAGTTGGAAGAGGACACAATTTTGTAAAAGAATTTTGGAACTACAATACATGGAAAACATGGCCCTTGTCAGATCAGGTTAAAAGTACAAGTTATAGCCAAAGAAAAATGGTACCTGAGAGAGAAGGTAGAGGAAACATTTCCTCACCTCATTAAGTAAATATTTTGTGGACCAAAATCCTCCTTAAATGGGGAGGTATGACCCCAATTGGATCATTATATATATTTTTTATCTATATCGATACATTCTAGGTGGAAAAAATTCAAGGAATCGACTTATAAATCCATTTGAAAGACAAGTTCCAATTTGGAAATTTGGGATCAAAAATCACCTAAAATATTTCATAGCCATTTTTAGGAATCAAATGACACTTTTTTTGTTGAAAACCTACTTCGAAGGAATATTCCATATTCTATGCATCAATACCTTTCTTGTAGTATAAGGATAACCTTAATCCAAGTTCACATGCAAAAGTAATGCCTCCCCAAGTTGACCTACCATGTTGACCACCATGGTATGATTGGATTCCACATCAACCCCCATTACTCAAACTTATGGATCCATCCATGCGTGGATTTTCAAGAATATTCTAGAAGGTACAAATCTTTCACTATTTGAGAGTTAAGGAAGTCAAAATGCTAACCCTCAATGGCTATTGGGCTATTAGTCAATTCAATTACTTAAATTATGAGGATTAACTTATCAATATGGGATCATCACTCGATGAAGAGCTCACACTATATGTGTAGTTTTTATCTTATTTCAACTTTCAAAATGAAAACACTACCTATGAAGAACCTCTAAATATCTAAAATTCAACTCAAAAAAGTCAGAAAAATACTACAGGGATATTTCTAGTGACCTACAACTAATGTCTACTAGATCACTATTTAATCACGACATATACAAATTATTTATTCAGAGAAAATAAAATAGTTTTTTGATTGTTTAATAAAGTGATATTTTCAACACTAACTCACGGATAGACACCCTTGTAATTCCTATAGAAATTCATTCATTAAACAAATTATGAAATCACATAATATATAATGGAAGAAATCAAAATTGAACTAGTTAACAAATGTAAAACAAATCTAAGTAAGAAAACAATAGTTACCCATACACAAGGGGCCCTCTTGGATATGGAAATATTGTTGAGAATTCATCATACTAGAAGTTCAACACTAAATAAAAAAGGCTCTTGTCACATGTATGGAAGGAAACATATGTAACACTATGTTTTCCCCCATGATTGTAATTATTCTAGCACTTCATATAATGTGGTTATGAAGCATGTAATTATTCTATTGATTAAAAGAAAAAATCGGAAATATGACTGAGAGGGAAATTCCTTGAGTATTGGCCATGATATCACAAGTGGGATTGGTGAGGTGGATTGGTGATGTGGGAATCAGTGAGGTGCACTTGTGGGGGGAATGGATAAGTTCCAATGGAGAAAAAATGAATTTTGCTCAACATTCTATCTCACACCTGAAAACATTGTGTTAGCACTCTGTAAATTTTGTCTGGCTTATAGACAAATGATAGAGGTAACTATTTCAACCTACTTTTGAGATAGCACTAGCCTTCTCAACTCAGAGAGGGATCTCTCATGTCACTTGATATTTATTTGGGACTCAGTGGCTAGGTTTGGTTTGTGTGTGGGTTTTTAATAAAGTTGTTGGCAATGAAGGGGAGGAACACATAGGGCTATGGAGTCTAAATTATGAAAATGGATAAAAACAATGATTAGTCGGTAGAACTCTATAGAGGATAAAGGCTAAATGAGGTGATCAATCTGATTTATATATGAATTTAAGTAGAGTGTGGGAAGATAGGGAAAACAAATAACTACATCAGATCATTACCGAAATGAATTCTGAATTCGTTAAGAAGAAATTTACACAGTTTAAATTGCTTAAGCCAAGAGCATCACAGGATGAATTCTGAGCTTTTAACTATCCAATTTAAACAACAGAAAATGTAAATGGAATAAAAGATCACAGGAAATACATACAATAAAGGAAGACAAAAATCATACCATCACCATTAGAATCTTTTCATAGAGACTTCAAAAGATTCTGCATATATATTCAATTCAGCTTCAGAAAGTTATAATAGAGTTCACAGTAACCAAAAGGTGCCCTTGCACTTCTACCAACATTAATTCATTCAAATATCCCAACATTTATACAATTCGAGTATAATGGTTGAAACTGAAGTGTTACAGTTTCTAAAACAATTCCGGCTGACAGTTTCGATATATGAATCGATTTACAATGATTAACAAAAAAACATTTCAAAATTAGGGACAATTTTTTTGACTACTTGGCTTCCTCCTCGCCATTTGTCTCGCTCTGATATTCTATTGAATCTGCAAATTTGATGACACTTGGAGATCATTTACTGGTTCCGGGGAGATTTCATTTTTTCTTACTCAGCCGCACGATTTCCTTCCATTGTGAATAAGAGGGAATTTAGTAATCCATCATATCTTTGGTCAAAATCTCTAGGTCAATGCACGTGGCGTAAGACATAGTCGGCAAGCCAACCTTTACTGTTATAAATTTATTCAAAATTTCAAAATATGTAGCCAAATAATCTACCAGACTTGGGCCTTTCAAAATTTCCTCTATAGATTCAAATTTGGAATGGTCCATCCTGCACTGAATCAGGAGAGAATTGTAGTCTTCTTGATTGTATAATGAACCTTTGCTATCCCTTAATGGTGGAAGGCCTTTGATGAAAAAATGTTCAAATGTACCTTTAAACTCTTGTATATTGTGCTCCATTTGTATATATTTGTTCTGGACCAATTTGAGAAGGTTGTGTTTGGCGATGATCTTGTGGGCCCAAATGATCAGCGCAGCTATATCCTTTACCCCAATAGTTTGAAGATCAGCAGTCGACACAAAATTTAGTAATTCAATAGCATTTTGGGTCCATTCTGAGGGATTCTTGGCTAATACTTTATTAACAACAATACACCTGATTTGGGATTTGGAAGCCACACTGTCTTTGTCATTTATAAAGTTTAGATAAACCCTGAATTTAGCAACCTCTACAACAATAGCATCCCAGATCACATGTTTAGCTCCTTGCAACAGTGTTTTACCCTTTAACCTTGTTTTCATCTTGCTTACCCTCTCTTGCAAATCTTGATTTTCTCTTTGGAGTGGAGCCATCTTCTCATCCTTCACTTTCATATCTTTTTTCATCCTTTCTATGACCTCTTTGAGGCCCTTGATTTCCCCTATTTTTAATCTTACCGGGGACATAACTTGAACCATCCCATTAGTGCTTGATCCAACCTCTGTATTGGCAGGTATAATGGCAGTTATATCTAATGTTGCTACCTATTCTTGTAACCAATTCTTTTTCTCTTTTTATAACGGCAACACTTTAGCTTTGTAATTGAGTTCTTCTTGTCTGAATGTTTCCTTCTTCTGTTCCAAAGAAACTAGCTCTGTTGTCTGTGGATGATCTATAGGGGACATTTTCATCCTTTTCTTTAGGATTTGGATCATCTTATATTTCTCATATAGAGAAGCCTTTATCCCTTTAGGGCCTTCAGATTCTAACCTTTTGACCTGCATTAGCTAGACTTTGTTGGATGCCTTCTCCTGTTTCAATTTTCCATCTAGTTTTAGTGCATGTGTCGTCAGTCTTGAAACATTCAGACTGGAACTTAGGTAGTCTGAATACAACATGTCTCTATCATTCCTCTGAAAATTTACTTTGTCTGGGGCACCAATATTCTCGCAGTGCATCTTGATTTCAGGCACTTTATCATCATCTGCTATTTCTATATAAAATGTCTTTCTTTCTACATATCTGATTGAAAACAAGGACCTTTTTTGTTGGGAGAGCTTCTCTACCTCGGGCAACATGTCTCTTATTTCACTGTTGGCCATACTTCCTTTTACAACATACTGGTTCATCAAGTCTTCTTTGGACTGATATACGGCCCCAAGTATCTTGCTAAATATGTATTTCTTGCTATTGAAAACCCTTATGCTTCTTTCACATTGTGGCATGCTTCCTATACCAACTTATTCATTCTTGGTTTCACCTTCCACCATCTCCATGTTCATTTTCACTCTGGGCTCTTCGTCTTCTAGGTCAACTACTTGAGAAGATGGTGTAATTTTACCAAAATAAATTCAATTTGCATCTAATTAGGACTCCAAAGGTGACATCATGCCCTCTTAGGGTGACGTTGGGCCTCAAGTGTGGAACATTGGAAAAAAGAGATGAAATGTTAGGCCTCCAGAGGCCTAAAATTTTCCCACACATGCCAATATCTTCATGAATGTCTCCAAGATGACAACCCCAACTGACAGGTGAGGTCTAGGGCTGCAAAGGTGATGTCCAAGGCCTCCCAAGGCCAATGTTCAGGTGGGAGGAGCATGAGACCTTAGGTCTAGGTCTTCCACAGTGCCTCCACAGGCAATGTTCTTCTTTCATTTGGTGCAAACCTTCAATCACTTCTTACCCTTGGCTCAGGTTTCAACATACATCTATGGGCTTTGAACCCCAATGAAGGTTCGAGCTAATCATTCCCTCATGTGTACCTGTCCACTGGGAAAGGTCCTACATAAATAACAAGTACACCCTCTAGTGGTTCATAAGTCACAAGAATCATAGCATGTAAATCACATCTAATAATTAAATTACTCAAACATGTGCATCAAACCCCCCTTAACCCAAAACAAATGCTCAAAGAAATTATGTAATTTGACAAGTTAGGTTTGTAGATCGTCTTAGGGTGTCCTATTGGGATAACCTCTCTTAATATTGGGGTGTTTCCTAGGTGGGATATAGTCCAATTCATGTAATTGTATGAGGTGGCATTGGGTAAATATTTGGTCATGGGGTGCATGTGATAATAATGAAATGTAGAGTCTTACCTGCGGGTGCCTTTGTGGAGGGTGTGTTGCACCTTCTCATGAATGCATTTTTTTCCTATCCCATTCAATGCCTTTTATTCATATCTTTATTTATTTTGAACCTTTTCTCTTGTGCTTCAAGGAAATATTTGAGGGCCACCATCCTGGCTTGATGGCCAGAAGTGATAGCGTTATCCACAAACATTTCACGAAAATGAGAAGGATGGCTCATGATGAGACCCTTTTTCTCTTGGCTATACCACCTAGAGCCACTACGTTGGTTTGGTGATGAGATAGGTGGTAATGTCATACCACTACATGCCCATGGTCATAATAGGTTGGCTCATGAAGAGACCTCCTATCCTTCAACTAGTACCTTGAGTGTTTATGCTATCTTGTGGGTCCCCTTTTCTTACAGAGAATATTTTCACTGCTTTCTCAGGGATCACTGGGTGATGCATCTCGAAGGTTTCAAAGTTGTATTTTAACTCTTTGTAGCTACTTTTACCCTCTAGGACTTTAGGCCCTTCTTTGCATGAGGTAAGGTATAACCCTTCCTAGTGTAACCAATCCCAATGCCCAAACAAGGATATGGGAGATAAAATGAATAAAGATGGAAAGTGGTAAGTATGGAGGGAACAAATGATGACTTTTCATATATCCACCCAGTAGAAACCAATCCTAAAGGGAAATCAACTTACTAGGGCACCATGTCACCCTTCCAGGTTTGAACAAGGAAAAGAGCATAATTTCCAAGAAAACATCATGAAATGAAGAAGTATTCGATACAACATGTTCAACTGCTTCAAAAATCAAAGTGATACATACCATGATACCCAAATTGATTACCTCATGGAGAAAGACTCATTGTTACTTCAGAACCAGGCTGGTGTGATGTATATTGTTGTTGGTCATACATGGACTACATTGAAGAAAAGAGGGGCCCTCTGGGGCCATGATCAAGTCGTCTAGGTCTCGGTACTCCATGTCTAGGACCCGTGGGCCTAAAGATGTGATATCCTTAGTTATCACTAGCCTAGGGTATAAAAATTCCATTATCCATCATGTGTGAGTATAGGATTGGTGTAGAGGTCCAAAACCATGCAAAAAGGCATTGGACTAGACCAAAAATTCTTTCGGAAGAAGTAGATTCAAGGTGTTTTGACCAGTTCCTAGTGGCCTAGTGGACACATGGATCAGAACGTATTCATATGGAAGCTATAGTGGCATGGCCTGGTGGTCGATGGGCTCGTGGATCAGTGGACATCACCAGATCAGACTTAATAGAAGCATTAGAATGACTAGCAATGATATGGATAACTGATATCATGGGGTACTTGGTGGCCTGGTGCCCGGTGTAATGACCCGACATTGAATTCCCCAAGTGCTGGTTAGGAGGTTGTGTGGTGGATCGATGGTTGCTGGACCTGTGTACTGAATCAACATTGAATGCACTGGGTGTTGGATGGAAGTTTATGCGTGAAGCAATTGGTGGGCTGGTAGATTGGACCTGACCAAAGGTGTTTGAAGGAAGAGAGAAGGGTAAATGGAAATTGATGATAGATGGACCGGTGGTCGGTACCATGTCAACACCACTTCATTAGCCATTCGAGTTTCATGTCATCCAAAAAACGTGGAAGGGGTCCACGTGGAGGCCGTGTCAGATAGAAAGACTCTCGTTGAAGAGGAAAATGCCCATAACACTTCAGAAGGGCATACCATTTTACTTCTAGATCAAAATTAAGAAAATGAATAGTCATTAGAAGCTCTCAGAGAAATGAATTCACTTATGTACCTAGAAATTTGTTCTAGTTAGAAAAGGTTATAATCAACTAATAAGAAGATGATTGGCGGACTTACGAGAAAAAAAATAGAAAAAATAGAAATTTTTCTATCCCTTTTCCATAAATGTGTAAACATGTTTACTATTTTTTCATCTAACATAAATTATGTTTCGTGCATACTTTCTTTCATAATATCATTTAAAGAAAATAATTTAGATTTGAGAAATGGAGGA
>SNQJ01S0030803.1:117324-128975 GCA_010110895.2 Picea sitchensis
ATATATAAGGTCTTATTTCTAAGTATGCAATTAGCAAGCGTTAATGCTAAACCATGATTTTAGGAGATCTCCCATTAATATGTCTAAAACCAAAATTTTCGGAGAGTTATATTATTTCTTCTAAGTGTTAATTTCAAACATCATGGAATGTCATTTGTGTGTCGTCGGGTTGGCCCTTTCACGAAGTATTCAATCCTTAATTCTGAAAAGGAGTCTGATCGACTATTTCCCTATTCCATACTTAGCCACTTTCTTGGAATTTTGCAAATATACAAACTAGCCATTGAACTGCCCCATCATGCTCTCTTATGTTTTACACATTTTGCAGTAAACAATTCCTAGACATAAAATCTGACCGAAGGACACTCACCTCTCCGGAGTATCACCCATAACCCTATTTTGAATCCCGTTCGACCGCTTTTCATACCTTTCCATTACTTTCTTTCTCTTCCCCATCTTCGTTACCTTCGCACTTGTCTATAATATATATATATATTGTTTCTAAATTAGCAATCAATAATATTTAATGCTAACAGTTCATCGTGCAAGAATCGTATAGATTTTCATTGATGAACGAAAGGCTCAATGAGATCTCCCATCAATACACATTAAACCAAGATTTGCGGAGGCTTATATTATCCCTTCCGAGTGTTGATTTCAAAGTCATGGAATGTCATTCACACATCGTCAGGTTGGCACATTCATGAAACCTCCAATGCTTAATTTCTCTTCGTCGTACCTGCCACCTTCGCACTTCTAATTATGCAATAAGTAATATTTACTGCTAAAATCTCATCATGCAATACCCATAGAGATTGTCATTAATGAGAGAAAACCTCAAGGAGCTTTCCCATTCATAAGAATTGAACCAACATTTGCGGAGGGTTATATTATCACCTCCAATTGTTCATTTCAACCATCTTCTGGAGAAAACAAACGTTCTCATAAACTTATGGCACCATCTCGACAACAATTTTGTGGAGATACGGTGAAGATATTTAGGCGCGAGGACCAAAAATTCTCGTGGTCCAGGGCATATTCTTATTACTCATCCCCTACCGCCCAAAATACAATAATTTGAACCTCTGGGATCGCTCATGCAGGCTGTGTCCCTGAAGTTTTTGACTGTAAGGAGTTGGTCTCTTGATGCGCTGATAAATATATTTCATACCAAATAATTATTCCACTGCGGGACCACTCTTCTATTTCTTTGTCACCTCAGGTCTTCCGCCAGATGTTAAGATTGTCGGAGCCAACATTGACGTTCAAAGGAGAAGATTCCAAGCAGTTCCTAAGAAAGCATAATAACGGGTTGGACCTCTTGCCCAAGTTCTTGGAAGACTCAATGAAAATTCCTAAAGACATCACAAGCGTGATGGTTAGTTCATTTAGAAATCCATTCCAGGAAATTGCCTACCTATTTACAAGAATAATAGGACAGGAATCCACAACAACTATTTCCCTCATGGTTCTTTATATTTTGTATTTCACAGTTAATGAACAAGACAATTTTAATTGGGGGAAGCTATAATTGCCCATGAATTTTGTTGCCAATTGTCAAGATTCAAGAAGGAGAAGAAATGTTATGTCACCCTACTTGGTTTTTGCAATAGCGCATTGCTGCTAGTTTCCAAAACTATCTCTGTCCAAGAAGGTGAACTCGGAACAAGAATGATTCTAGGGGATAAATTTTTCTCATGGGATAATTTTCCATGGTTTTTCCCTAAAAAATATTCTCCATTCTAAAAATAATTCACCTAAATTCTATAGGATAAAATTATTTTACCTTAAAAATCACCAAAATCTTATACAAACTATATAAAATCCATAGAAATTCGAACATTTTTACAAAAATATCGCCAAACATTTATAGTTGGCATATGATGGATTAGTAAGATTCCCCAAGGTTTCTACATTTTAAAATATATTTCCATCCTTAAAATCATCCTTGGTTGGGAATTTGATCCAGTAACGTTCTGGTACCAAGCCTTGTGGAAGCACAAGGCCTCCTACTACTTTTATGAGGTTTTTAATGACTTTGTGTCTGTTTTCAAAGTTTTGTTGTTAAGAGAAGATGCTCCCCACATATCTGATCAGAAAACCATTTTTTTGGACAAGAAGGGGGCACTTGAACATATGGATAATTACACTGTGATAAGGATTTTTGGCACCAAGGAAAAACCTAGTCTCCTTCCATATCACATTACAGACATAATGTTTGTTGCAAAAATAACAAGGAAATACAACTACTAGTTGCATCTACTCCATGAGAAGAGAAAAAACAGTTCATTCCTCTTCCTTGGAAAGTCGGGGACTTCGTGTTGAGGAATGTCAACAAAATTGACGAATTCGCAGCCCATTTCAACAACTTGAACCTAATATATGTTGAAATACTAAGAGGGTTCGACCCTAATAAAAAAAAAATGGAACATTTACTAACACTTGGCCTCGACAATTCTTTTTTTCAAAAAACACATAACCGAAAACAGAGACAATAGCGACAATGCTCCCACTTCTGATGTCGATGACCTAGACACACTACAAAGAACCACTGAATTGTACAAGAAATAGGGAAAAGGCCCAGGTGAGAAGAGTGTTCAATCGATGCTCCTCTTATATCTTACCAGGAAACCATGTTTTTGGACAAGAAGGGGGCACTTGAACATATGGGTAATTACACTATGATAAGGATTTTTGGCTCTCAGGAAAAACCTGCTCTCCTTCCATATCACATTACGAACAAAATGTTTGTTTCAAAAATAGCAAGGAAATACAAATATTGGTTGCATCTATTCCATGAGAAAAGAAAAAACTAGTTCATTCCTCTTCCTTGGAATGTCGGGGACTTCGTGTTGAGGAACATCAACAAAATTAATGAATTCGCAGCCCATTTCAACAACTTGAACCTAAGATATGTTGAATGACTAAGAGGGTTCGACCCTAATAAAATATTTTTAAAACATTTACTAACACTTGGCCTCGACAGTTCTTTTTTCAAAAAACACCTGACCGAAAACAAAGACACTAGAGACAACGCTCCTACTTCTGATGTCGACGACCTAGACACACTACAAAGAACCATTGAATTGCACAAGAAATAGGGAAAAGGCCCTAGTGAGAAGAGTGTCCAGTCGATCCTCCCCGCATATCTGACCAGGAAACCGTGTTTTTGGACAAGAAGGGGGCACTTGAACATATGTATAACTACACTGTGATAAGGATTTTTGGCTCCAGGGAAAACCTGCTCTCCTTCCATATCACATTATGGACATAATGTTTGTTGCAAAAATAGCAAGGAAATACAACTATTGGTTGCATCTACTCCATGAGAAGAGAAAGAAATAGGTCATTCCTCTTCCTTGTAAAGTCGAGGACTTCGTGTTGAGGAACGTCAACAAAATTGACGAATTCGCAGGCCATTTCAACAACTTGAACCTAATATATGTTGAAAGACTAAGAGGGTTCGACCCTAATAATTGTTTTTTAGAACATTTACTAACACTTGGCCTCGACAATTCGTTTTTCAAAAAACACTTGATCGAAAACAGAGACACTAGCGACAACACTCCTGCTTTTGATGTTGACGACCTAGACACACTACAAAGAACCATTGAATTGTACAAGAAATAGGGAAAAGGCCCTAGTGAGAAGAGTGCTCAATCGATGCTCCCCACATATCTGACCAGGAAACCATGTTTTTCGACAAGAAGGGGGAACTTGAACATATGGATAATTACACTTTGATAAGGATTTTTGGCTCCAAGGAAAATCCTGCTCTCCTTCCATATCACACTACAGACATAATGTTTGTTGCAAAAATAGCAAGGAAATACAACTATTGGTTGCATCTACTCCATGAGAAGAGAAAAAAAGAGTTCATTCCTCTTCCTTGGAAATTCCAAGACTTCATGTTGAGGAACGTTAACAGAATTGACAAATTCGTAGCTGATTTCACCAACTTGAACCTAAGATATGTTGAAAGACTAAGAGGGTTCGACCCTAATAAAAAAAAAATTGAACATTTACTAACACTTGGCCTGGACAATTATTTTTTCAAAAGACACCTGACCGAAAACAAAGACACTAGCGACAACGCTCCTGCTTCTGATGTCGACGACTTAGACACACTACAAAGAACCACTGAAATGTACAAGAAATAGGGAAAAGGCCCTTGTCAGAAGAGTGTTCAATCGATGCTCCCCGCATATCTGACCAAGAAACCATGTTTTTGGACAAGAAGGGGGCACTTGAACATATGGATAATTACACTCTGATAAGGATTTTTGGCTCCAAGGAAAAACCTTCTCTCCTTCCATATCACATTACAGACATAATGTTTGTTGAAAAAATAGCAAGGAAATACAACTATTGGTTGCATCTACTCCATGAGAAGAGAAAAAAACAGTTCATTCCTCTTCCTTGGAAAGTCGGGGACTTCCTATTGAGGAACATCAACAAAATTGATGAATTCACAGCCCATTTCAACAACTTTAACCGAATATATGTTGAAAGACTAAGAGGGTTCGAGCCTAATAAATATTTTTTAGAACATTTACTAACACTTGGCCTCGACAATTCTTTTTTCAAAAAACAACTGACCGAAAACAAAGACACTAGCAACAACGCTTATGCTTCTGATGTTGACGACCTAGACACACTACAAAGAACCACTGAATTATACAAGAAATAGGGAAAAGGCCCCGGTGAGAAGAGTGTTCAATTGACGGATAACACTCCCAAAAGTACGACATCCCGGAGCATCGCTACAACGGCCCACCAAAACAACAAAGAAACTCAGAATTATTCAAACGGAGGAGGAGATAACAACCCTCCTCACCCTAAAGTTGATAGTTCTCACAAGCTTCCCATGGACAAGAAGAGAAAAAAATTGTGGGACACGCAGAAGAGCCTGAAATTGAGAGTGAGAACATGGAATTTGAGCCTGATCTGGATAGTGTATTCTGCAACCTTGATCTTCTTGGAGATGAAATCCAACATAGCAGTCCAATGGACATAACTAATACCAAATTTTTTGACGAAGATGAATCCTTTGTGTTCCAGAATGTTTCTTTTGACAACGATTCTAAAAAATTAATTATTGAGAAGAGAGATGTAAAAAATAGGAAAGGAAAATCTCGTTTAGAGGTTATCCTTGAGAAAATGTGGTTGTCCCAAATCTGTCAACTTCACATGGCGACCAAAGATGCTCTTGATGATTACATTGGAGGGATTGAGGCCGAGAATGCCAGACTGAAGGACCGGGTCAAGGAATTGGAGGAAGCCTTGATTCATATGCCATTGCTTACCAGTCCTTTGGAAATAGCCATGCCTTCCACCCCTGCAGCCCAGTTAAAAGGATCCTCTAGCCTCCTCGCATCGTGTAGAGGATATGTGGAGAATAATATCAAGAAAATAATGGAATTGATTGTTGAGGCATGGGAAACATCACAAACCATGGATTCCCTTAGAATGAGGGCACATAATTTGCTCGAACATTTGCAGGTAGATTTAAAAAATGAGAAACATTTCTATTTAGACATGGTCCTTCCTTTTGGCACCATTATCAACAACATGACAGAAACAACAAGAAGAAAACAAGATCTCCCATCCAAAAACTGGATCACTCAATTAAATGCATGCTGGAAAGAAACATTGAAGAACCTGCATCTCATTGTCCAGTCATGTGAACAAGCCATATCAAAGAAAGAAAAATTATTCACAAAGATGACCAAAATAGACTTAGTTGGAAGGACCAATGAATTCCAAGACCCCAACTTAATCGTCAACTCCTTGCCCTTAAATAAGAAAGCCTTCCATAAACAGGTTGATATTTTTAAGGCATTGTCTTTGGAAAAGTTTTATAGCATCCTTGAATATGGTGAATGATGACGTCGACAACTGGCTAATCAAATATTCAGTACATAATGAAGAAATTGATCAGGCTCTGTGTAATCTTTCTATCGATCTAAGGGATTTAAAAAAATGAACTTTTCAACATAAAAATCCAGAATGAGATCAATGTTGCCCCCTTGAGAAACTACATTGAAGAATGGCTCGAAAGGGAATTGAAACAGGTCGCTGACGAAAGGCAACAGGCAGTTTCCACGATTCTAGTAGTCATCGACGACAACAATAAAAATGCATCAACAAACAAATAGAAAAAGGGGTGATATGTACCATCATAGTAAGTCTATACTGATCACATCCTACTTTGTTTATCAATTCAATTATTCCACTTTTTTAAATAGAAATGTCTAGCCAAAGACTGATACCTTTCAATTTATTCATTTCAGGTATTAAACTCTATCGTCGCCCACTTCTTCTTTCCAGAATCATATTTCTTGTACATATTTCTCTTATGGTCTGCGGGAGCCTCAATCCCAGTCTATATGACAAACACATTTAAATTTTCAGGAATATGTAACAGACAATATTAGTTTTTGATATATTTCAAATAAAACTGTTTTTTAATCTCCTTTTATATAAATGTCCTCGTAAATTTTTATCTTCCACTATGCTGAATGTCAAGAAATTGTGTTTATTTAATTTCAAAACTGTTTTTTAAATCTCCTTTTATATATATGTCCTCATAATTTTTTATCTTCCACTATGTTGAGAATGTCAAGAAATTGCGTTTATTTAATTTCAAAACTATGTTTTAGTTCATTTTATATATATGTCCTCATAAATTTTTATCTTCCACTATGTTGAATGCCAAGAAATTGTGTTTATTTAATTTGAATATAACTTTTTTTGTACACATATAGAAACAAAATAGACAGAAATTTTGAACATAGAAAAATACATTTTATAGTTTCCAAACATAAATGGAGCTTTAGGAGCCACGTTTCATTTACTACATGGATACCACTCTACCTCCCCTACTTTTTCCCCATCCCTATGCATTTATTCCCAATTCAACCCTGAAGGGATTACGCTGCCATGCAACACTTGTTTAAATTTTAGTTACTCCACTTTAATGTAAACATATACAACTTGAGTGCGCCTAATGATTAAAAACATGTGTTTCATCCTAAAAAATGTATCACTCTTTTACTTTTCAATATCCAACTTTATTATAAACTTATAATATATATACAATTAAAAGCAAATATATATATATACCAATTTAATGTAAACTTACACCCAATGTATATATGATTGATGTAAAGAACAAATAATATACCAAATCCAATGTTGAGATCCAATATCACAATGAATATATTATCACTTTTAACTTTTTATTCATTATCACTTTTTAACTTTCCCTTACCAACTTTAATATTAAGTTATACCCTCTTTAATATATATGATGTTGATGTCAAAATGTACCCAATGCACACGCGTAATTAGAAAAAAATACGCCCCATATGATGTTGTTTCTTTCTATCTCGTTTTATTTTGTGAAGATCTTTTTTATGTTGCAGCATGTTTCCAACTCATTTTATTTTAAGTGTGGTACTCATTATGATGTTTAACTTATTTTATTTTAATTATAAGTGGAGTGTTGTNGAATTTGTAATTTAATTGAGATTATTTGAGTTATATTTAGGTTTAAATTCAACTTGTTACCACTCTAATCCATACTGGTACTATAATCCATAGGCCATTTAAATCTAACATTTAATTAATAATAACTTATAAACTTACTGTAAGCCCATATCAACCTTCCAAGGATCGTGGAAGGGATTGTATCCAAACAAGCTATTCTAGGGATCGCTCAAGGGATTGTTTCCAAACCGGCAACTTATGAAATCGAATGGACGCCCCTCGGTAAAAGATATTATGAAAAGTCTTGAATGATAATTTCGAATGGACGCCCCTCAGTGAAAGATATTATGAAAAGTCTTGAATGATAATTTTGAAATTTTTTAACATGAGTAGTCTTGAAAATCCTTGTATCTTTTACTATGTGAGAGGTTACAAAGTCTTTCCAAATTTGGGTCAGCCCTAGGTCTCAATTGAACTTTTTCTATAATGATTGTTTGAAATACTTAAATGGAAACTTTACATAGAACAATCTTATATTCGGAAAAAGATTATGAGAATAGAAGTGAACAGAGCCTAAATTCATGTTACCATTAGCTTTGAGGTTACATGTTCATTCTTCTTCTTTTCGAATACTATCCAATCTTCATTTGCAGATGTGAGAGCATTTGTGATGTCTATGCTTCCTAGATTGTCTTGATGTGAAACTTCTTGTTTTTCTTGATCTGGAATGTTAGTTACATTAGCTTGAGCTTCCCATCGTGTCGATGGATGGGGGGATTGATAGATCTGAAATCCCTTATCTGATGCCTCAACTTCATTAGCCTCATCTTCCCAACTTTCCAAATGAATGAAGTTGGGGTGAACCTGCCTATCTTTACCAGGATTTGGAGAAGCCAAATCCTCTTGTTTTGCGAGTTTCCGAGGTTTTTCTTGTTGCATTTTTGAAAGATCGATAATCTATGTTGTCACCTTGATATCCTCTATTTCAGATTTTGAATCATCCAATTAAGGGTCCATATGTGCAGAGTCCATAACAAATGGAGCGTTGTTGGCGTTCAAAGGATCCTCTTTGGACTCCTCCTTGGGAGGGGCAACACTTGAAGAATCTTCCTTGGAAATAAACTAATGATCAATGTGGAATCCATCCCACCAGGTTGATTTGTGTTGCTTTCCAGTTTTCTTAGGACCCCTGGGGCACTGGCTTGCCAAATGTCCTGTGGAAAAATAGGCTCGGCATCGTAAAGCATGATTTCAGCCCGAAACCCTTTGCTGAAATCCATTTCTACACAAATCTTTGCATAAATGTCAATGTTGAAGATTTATGTTTTGGGAAAGGATAAGCCCCAAAAATGCAGGGGCAAATTTTGGAGTCTAACCCAAACAGGTGTTGAAGATAACAAATCTTTCAAAGGATCAAAAGAAGGAGACCAATGTTTCATACATACTCCAAAACTACCCCAAAACCAAGGATAGGAACTAAAGATCAAATCTTTATCTTCTTGAAGATCAAACCCAACAATGAAACACTCTTGAGCATAGGAGTGAATGAAAACATCATCTTTCAAAATGGAAAACCAATATCTCGAAATCCAACCATAAATACTAACAAAATGAGACCAGAGACCATTAAAACAACATATGAGTGTCGTGAAACTAACACAAACTATTTTGGAAATAACACTTCCTTATAAGAATGAAAACAGCCAAAGCTTCTTACACCAAACAAGAAGGAAAGGGGAATGTCTTGACAACATCACTGAAAGAGTTGCATGGAAGGAAACATAACCAAAGGGAGAACCTTTGAAAGGGAAGATCGGCGGCCCACAGAGATTTTGGAATGGGTAGATCCGAGGCCTAGAACAGTACATCCGAGACATGTAACAGCGTTGCACGAAAGAGCCATTGCTATCTGCAAGCTAAAAGACGGAGCCAAGAGCGGCCACGAGTAGGATTGGGGGTAGCCAGGGCATATGAGATAGTTGTTAAAATAGAGTGAGGATAATTATTTACTGGTTAATGAAGAAATTTATCATTGTTATTTAAGGAAAATTATATTATTAGAATTAATGTATTGGGATTTTACATTAAGATTTAAAAATGCTTAAAATCTAAATAACATTTATAAAAAAACAATATTTAGTATGTCTATTCATAAAACTATCTCCAATAAAATCATATGTTTTTTAATAACTTTTTATCTTAATTCTTAAAAAAAAATTAAATACTATCTAAAATTGTAATTTAACATCTTACTCACATATATATATAACAAATATAAAGAATCATTATTTTTAATTATATTCAATAAATACAATATCATTAAATTTCTTAATCATTCTCAAAACTAAATAAACTTTATTTTCAAAACTTGGAAATTCCCTTTTCCTATTTTTTGTTTGGAAAGTTCATTAAATCATCCAATGTCACTACTTTATTTCCGTTGAATAAGTACATCATTTCTTTCTTTTTCTTTTAAATTCACAACTTCTCAAACATAAATAATAAAGAAAAATTCCTTTTCAAAATCAAATAAATTTCATTTCCAGAACCGAGACAATCCGTTCGCCTGCTTCGAAAGCGTCCTAAGGTTATCCAGCTATTATACGTTGAAAATACTTCCTCTTCAAAACTAAATAAATTTATTTTTCAGAAGTAAATAAATATGGTAAGCCATATAGCATGGTATCCGTACATTGTAAATGATAAGTCATATGATTATGTATAGGATGGTATATGTACATTGTAAATGATAAGTCATATGATTAGTAAGTTAATTATTGGTAAATGGTAATCATATGTAGTAAGTTAATTATCGGTAATGTGTTTTTTTCATACTGTTCGTTGAATAATGAATAATATAATATTTAATTGATAGAATAAGATGGTATATAGTAGATTAATCATTGGTAATGTTTTGTTAGTTGCATAGTGAATAAGTTCATTATAGTAAGTTAATCATTGGTAATGTGTCTCTTTCATCTTGTCACATGCATAGTTAATAAGTCTAATCATTATAGAAAGTTAATTATGGTAATGTGTTTCTTTCATCATAATGAATAATTATAGTAAATAAGTCCAATCATTGGTAATGGGTCTCTTCCATCTTTTCTATTGAAAAATAAATAATATAATATCTAATTAATGATTGACTTGCTCTAAGATGCATAAGATTCATAATTTGTTTTGGAGTTGGCCAAAAATTTTACCTTTTGAGTTTTTTGGCTGGAATCTTGTCATGTAAATTTGGACAAATTCTTTATTTTCTGTTGTTTGAATATCATTTCTGAATGCATAAATGGATTCAGTGTGATGAAAAATCCCTGGGCCACTTGGATTATACAAACTTAACCACTCAAATCTACAAATACAGATCGAACCATTCATCATCAAATTTCAGACAAAATCAAACTGAAAAAAAACCCTCCAAAAAATAAAACTTTTAGACTACTACATTTTTTTTTCTCCATCCATATTGACATTCCCTTCCATATTAACATCAATATTGACATTCCCTTCCCTGTTTCTAAATATAATGTTATACAGTTCTTGTATGTTGAAAATATTTTGTAATAAAAAGATGTTGAAAATAGTATGTAATAAAAAGATAAGTACTAAATCTATCAATTTAATGCATAGGAAGATACTCCCTCTCTCTTTTTCTGATATGATTATCAGTTAATACAAATTCACCTGTACAATAGCTATCCATTGTTAATTTTACAGGAAGGTATAACTTAGAATTTTTCCGAACACACATACATAACCAGGGAGAAAAGTGATAGGGAACTTAAATATGTGATTGATTACATCAAATAACAGTTTTGCTTATACTCTGCTACACATGCCATTAGGGATAGTGCTTGCACCCATTCTCTTCCCAATGATCAATTGGCTCTCTTTAGTTCACCTCCTTATCCATCCAGTAGGTACAGTAGCTATCCGGACTGAATTTTGAATAGAGTACAGTAGCTATCCAGTAGCAGCCTAATTTATTATTCCAGGTACACTGTTTGCTGCGGCTTGATTCTCGTAATCTCCATGTTATCTTCATGCTCAACGGGCTTGATTCTTGTAATCTCCATTGTTGTCCTCAAGCTCAACGGGTTTTCTGATCTTATAATAATAGATGAACTGGAGAAGAATCTGGAGAAGTCTTTTGT
>SNQJ01S0030804.1:20179-56356 GCA_010110895.2 Picea sitchensis
GTTCATATTTTATTTATTTTTCCCATTTCCAGTGGACGAATCATAATTGTTATTCTATTCTTACCTAGTTGTAACAATTTTTCTACATTGTTTTTCTAGCATCTAGAACTTATATGGAAAATAAAAATAACTATAAACAAAGGGAAACAAAGATACATCACAAGCAAAAAAAAAATTCCAGGGAAAACAAATATAGTGCGAACTTCTTACTTCGGTTTTTTTTACCAAATTAGACTAACCATTACAACCACCTTGGATCGTTGTTACTAAATTATTACCTCCAAGTATGACATTCGAGGTAGAGTTTTACACTTAGAAGTTGGACTCCATTGTTATATGACTTAGCGAGGTTACAAAGGAATAGCACTACAGAGGGAAGTTTTGTGAAACAATGCAAAAGAGGTCTCGTTCAATGAGCTTAATGGTGTCTTGAGCCCCTCATTATTGAAATATCCCTAATCCCGTTGATCAAGATATTTGCTACTGATTTGATGTTTTGTCTTGCAGATCTAATACACTGGGGGTTTCTGGATGTGTTTTAGTTGTGTGTTTGAGATCTTTAGGTTATTGCATGTGCATGTTGTGTATTTAAGGTTTAAACAACATATAAAGGATGCATGCGGAAGTAAAGAACATCAATTGCCCAATAACATGTATTATGCAACTCAAGCACGGAAATACAATAACACACTGGAAATATAGAGTATAATCGTCAGCTAGATCTCATGGATCATCACTGGAATACAATCAAATAGCATAAAAATACACATAATCAGAAGGTGAACGCAGATATGATGCATGCACGGATAGATCGACAAGAATATGTGATGCCAGAGAAATACAGTAACTGCTACCAGCTGGAAAACTCGTCCGGAAGGATAGACCGTCAAAATCTGTCGAAAACTGCTCCAATAGAAGCGCCCTGGTCTCTAGACTGGAATGGATGAGTGACGAATATTAGATCTGGCCTCTGAGGTACTAGATCTAGACCCCTGGTGGGTTTGCGCACCTCCTGGGACATTAAGTGCGCCCCAAATGATTCCACCAACGAAATATGATGCTATATGGCTCAAAATGATCGTCTTGCAAAATGTGGAACTGGGTTGGAAGGGTTTCCCCGGATCTGTCCTGATGCTCCATCTGCCAAATGTACTGTCGGATGAGTTGCGCCCTAAATGACTGGATGAGGCAATCTGCAAGATTCCACCGTCAGAATTTGATGATAGATGGATCAATAGAAGCACCTTGGCTGGATCTCAACTAGGTCAGAAGGAAACTGCAACCTGAACTCGGACCTCGTGCAGCTCTCCAGACACTCAAACTGACTTGTGCCCTCACTGGCTGAGTTGCGCACTGTGCAATGGATACTCCTGAAAAGTAGGATGAAATACTTGGATGGTATCTCCGATGGGCTAGGGTGTGTCTCTCAACACCGAAATCGATCAATGGTGGTGATTTCCTCCATAAATCCACAAAATAGTAAGGTCGACTCTCTTCCTCCTCTGGGAACTCTCAACATCAAATCCTAACAATGCATAATGAGGAATTAGGTCAAATTCCTCCCTTTATATCATTCCCAACCTAATTCACCATTGACCTCACTTAAGCTAGGCGCTTTTCCTCCTAAGGTGAATAATTAATTAATTAAGTCCCCCTTTAGCACCTTTTCNTGTAAGGGTTGAAACCATATATGTACTCCAGGAGTATGAGGTCAAATTAGTTTAGGTAGTTGACTATAATTCAATTTAGTTTCCATTGTTAATGTTAAACTATTAAATTGGCAAAGCATAAAGGCATCATATTGAAGTGGAAGCCTACTTGAGAATCTCCTGGTGGAAGGTCATCATAATGGGTTTTGGATAGTAGAGAGTGATATATAGGCAACATATCTTTCTTGGTGTTGTTTGAGCATTGTGTTGACTCTATAATCATGTTTCCCTGATGTAAAAAAAATTACAAGCACTAGAATATCCAATCACAACCTCTAGTCTCTTCTGAGGTGTAGAATAAAGGGTGCTCATAAATGATTTTTTGGGGTGATTTTTCTTTTTTTTTGGTAAGCATTTCGTTGAAATGCAAAAAACTACAATTTTACCTTTATCGTTTGAAAAATGCAACCTCATCACTCCAAAACTACTATCCAAGGATTTGTTGCAGGCCCAAATAGATCTAAAAGGTTAAAAATACACTCTAAGTGATGGATGAATCAAAATCATGATTTTTTTGGTTTGTCAAATTTCGATTGCTCTCACTTGAAAAAAGTCATTTTGAATATTCCTTATCAAATGCACACATAACCCATAGTTAGTTGCATGGGAAAACACAAAACAAGTTGCTTTCTATCTTTCAAAATTGAACATCTAATAACTAAAAGTTAACATGAAGTAATAAGCAATCATAACCTTTAGTGCCATGAGTCACCTATCCATAAACTAAAATTTAACATGAAGCAATAAGCAATCGTAACCCTTCGATGTTGTGAGTCATATATCCATCAACTAAAATTTAACATGAAGCAATAAGCAATCATAACCCTTCAATGTTACGAGTCATATATCCATCATGTGGAGTTTCACAGCCCATAACTTTGAAGAAACAAGTTTTCTACCTAAAACTTTGATAACATCATAGTTTCCATTGAAAATGTCATGATCTCTACTTGTCCTATTTATGTCTCTTCAAAGTTCGAGGCAAAAAATTTGCATAGAGGATATTCATTGGAGTAAGTTAATCTTGTAGCAAACAAACCATCTTTCCAACCATAAATGTGATAAGAACTTGACGAAATTGCAAATATGATCAAAGTTCTAACATGATCCAAGTTATATACATGGTGGAACAATGTCTCTAAGAGTTATCCCAATTTTAAATCAATCTAGATCATCAACATTCAATCAAAATTACAAGTTAATAAAAACTCTGACTTCCTATATCATCAAATTTCAACAATAAAAAAAAAATTTATTACAAAATTAAATAACTCTAATATCCTTTACCTTAATCTCATATTAATCTAAAATTAAATGACTCTGATATCCTTTACCTTAATCTCATATTAATCCATTAGAAAAAACACAATATTAAATTTAAAAAAACAAAAAAGACTCTAAATAACTACAAAAGCATGAGGCGAAATGAGAAGGGAAACAATATGAAGCAAATAAAGGAAGGAAAAGACCATTGCAAAGTTGAAGTTCCAAATGAATGATTGTCATACAATCCGATGCAAACGGTGGTAAAGTTTAATGTTTGCACACAAAATTGATGGTAAACAAATATTTTTATGACTTTTTAATTTATAATTTTCCAAATTTTTAGGTTATAAATTTTTAAATTAAATATTAATAAATAATTTTTAAAATTAATAATAAAAGTATATTAATATAAAAATTATTATTTTTTGTTATTAGAGTAAGATTTAAAACTATTTTTGATTGGTTAAGAATTTGTCTCATAAGAAAAAGTTAACAAGTTTAGGACCTAGAGTAATACGTCTTAAAATAAACTATTCAATACTTCTCTCATTTTGAGGATGGTATCCAAGGTAAACCCTAGATTTGCTTATTAACAATCCGCTCACACAAAAATGTCACAAAGTGAGATTTGAACCCTGCAAGTGGGAAAGGTAACAATTTTCCTCACCACCACTTGAGCTACACCTAATTGACATTAAACTTTAATTATAGACATAAGTACACACTTAATGCATAACATGACAATACAAATATTTAATGTATATATTTTAAATTACTTTTCAAATTGTCGTGTAAACAATTCTTGTGATTTGACAACGTTTTAATCATATCGATAACTTTACTCCAAGAAAATTTTAAAAAATATTTTGTAAAATTAACAAAAATAGGCGTAGTCTAAACGTTCTACGTTTTTTACTTTCCGACAACTATCATCGGAATCCTTCCACACAATTGTTTGCAAAATCACAGTTTTACATTGTTTAAATAACGTTTTTTAATGCATAAATTGATTCAACACCCTCAAAAACCCCAAGACACCCAAAATATATAATCTTAACTACGGAAATCTGCAATTTTTTAAATTTCCAAACAGATTCTGGACAAAACCCATAGGAAAACATACCCCCCAAAAAAATAAAAACGTAAAACATTTAGACTACACAAATAAAAATAAACAAATATTTTAAAAAAATAATATCTTTTACTCAAATTTTACTCAAACAATATCTCTTACTCGATAAGGTCCTTGAAGATATCATGATAAACCTCCATTGGGGTCTTTTAAGAAGCTGAGCTCTTTTTAGTAACAACAGAACTTTATATCTTTCTCGTTACTAAAGCCTTGGAAGGGTATGTGCTTCGACAATTCTCCTTTCAAATAGCGAGTTTATCACGTATTAAGGGGCATTTATTATTTTAACTTTCAAGTGTTGAACTAGTACACACAATATATCTAACAACTAGAGTAAGTTTGTCATTAAAAATTTACAAGTATGAGTATGTATGCTAATTTTGAACTCTCTTATGGTTTGAACAAATGGAATAATTTGACATTGAAAGAATGTCTTATGGATTGGGTAGCTGACAAGGTTATGGCAGTTGATAAGGTATTGCATGTTTGTTTATTTATGAAATTTGGTTGACAAGAAACATGACGGTTTTCTAGGACGTAGTCTTCTCACCAACCCAAGTAGCACACAAGATAAGGTTGGTATTAGAAGGAAACACAGTGACTCGCGAAGAGAAATGTCTAGATGTTTAATCATGCCAAGTATCGACCATGAGAAGCTATGGGTTTTTTTTATGGAGCATGTCGAAAAATCCTGGGTATTTTTGGAGCAAGGGTAATAATATACATTGATTCTTCCCATTTCATTAATTTGAAGTATGTAGTTGATCAAGGGACTAACAATCATGTTGAATTTAATGCTCAATCGTTGTTGTTGAAAACATCAAAAGTAAGGGCACTAAAACATCTCCATGTGTTTGGAAATTCAAAGCTTATGATTGAATGAACCAATCACCATTTCAACATTGAAAAATTGAATTTGTTGCCTATTATGCTTGAGGTACATGAGATAAAATCCTCATTTAATGAAATTTCCTTCACGCATATTTTTTGAAAATCCACTCTAAAGCAGACAATTTGTCTAAAAGACGCTTTGCATTTGCAATATGCTACCTTAACTAAACATGAATTCATAGGAGGGACTCTCCTACTAACCTTAGAAAAAACTTTAAGTTTTTATGATGAAAAGAGATATTAGATTATGTGTTGTAATAAACCTAAATACAATAAAAAGACAAATTATGATTTTTAAGATTATATATATATATATATATATATATATATATATATATGAAGTCAAATTGTAACTTTCATAAGGGTCATTAACATTTTTTTTCAAAATTAAATAAAAATGAGAAATGTATTTATCAATTTACAATCTCAAGAATTCCTCAACAACATGCTAAATCTTTATATCAAAATTGTATACTAACAAAAAATTATGTAATGTGACATGGCATACAACATTTCTCCAAAAACCAATCTAGTGATAAATAAAGGTAATCCATTGAAAGACATTCCCAGTGTATGGAATCTAATATCAACTTCTTCTTTTTTTCCCGCAGAAAATTTCTCAATATATTAAAAATCTATGTTGTTCTAAAAAACAGTACATATACACTAATGCCAATGCTAATCAACTTTTTTTCCAATGGGAAAATTTCACAATTATATATTATATAATTTGTTTTCATACCAAAAGGTTACAATCGGAGACTGTGGAAAATTTGTTGAAAAATAGATAAAACTTTCACCTATAGCGAAATAATCAACCGACAAAAGGAGTAAGTTTATATGGAAAGTGTGACAGGTAGAGGAAGCTGCTCGGAAACTGATGAGAGAGCTATCAGAACATACATTTCACAAGTATAATTGAGAGATCTGAAACCAAGAAATAAAACTCCAACTTTCATATCGAGAAAGTCCTCTGAGGAAGGAGGAGTAAAAAATTGATCTTAGAAAAGTGTTAGTGAGAGGGGGGGACCCTCATATCCATCAATCCAGAGGTTATAAGATATGATGCCCTCTTTTTTCTGGAGAGTTGTTTTTGAAAGTTGATAGACATATTTGTTGTGCTCACGATAGATGTGATTGAAGCTGAGTTTTTTGAAAGTGTGTTGTAGAAGTCAAATTTTGTCCTTCCAAGCCAAGAGGGAGATTGCTTGAAGATCGCCCTTGTTGCTCAACCATTCAATAACAATTCTGGAGTCCCCAAGAACTTGGAGGGCATCAATGTAGAGTATAGAGGCCAAGAATAGTGTGGCCCAGGCACCCAAAATCTATGCCCTGGTGTTGGTGCTCGGGCCACAGTTGAAGGTCCAGTTATAAAAAGTGTTTAGCGAGATTTTGATTATCCCACCTACTCCACTCTGAGCACCATTTGCAAGCGCTGCTCCATCGAACCAACCTGTAGATGTGTCATCTAAACCAGGGCCCTTCTTTAAGTGATGTAGTCTTGGCTTTCTAGTGTGTGCTTCCTTCCAAGAGTTGAAAATCCCAAGGGCTTTGTAAGCTGCAACATTTGTGGATAGGATCCCATTTTCAAATATAGTTTTAAAACCATATAGTCCAACAAATTAGAGGTGGGAGGTGTAAGTGCTTACGTTCCCTTTGGGCCCAAGAGCTCATTCCCATCCCAAATGGATTGATAATTTAGAGCCAGAGCGATTTTTTCCCATACTTGTCTAGTGAATGGGCACTTTATAAATATGTGGTCTGTAGATTCAGAGTCAAAGAGATAGAGGTGGCAATAGTTTGGCCCAGACCAACCCTTTTTTTGTAGTATATCCCAGGTATTTAGTTTATATGTCGTCATTAGCTAGGTAAAGTGTTTAATCTTGGGTGGAATGTGCCAAGACCAGAAATTCTTTCGCCATCCTCTGACTTCTGCGTGCCCCTGCGAATTGATAATGGTTGCATATATATTTTGTACAGTGGGGAAACCTGATCGATTGCCCCCCGACCATTAAAGTTGATCTTCTTAATCTGAAAGATGGATACCTGATTTTGATAAAGCTGAGCATAAATTGTTCCATTCACGGGATAGCTCAGAATTGAGGCCAAGAGATGTGTTAGTAATCCAGGTATCTGACTGATATTCCGATCTGGAAGTGGCACGAATTTGGTATAGATACCAACAATTTTTTAAATGAAGTTGTGTAACCAACAATGGGGATAATGTGGTTGTATTATCCATTCCTAGAATACGGTCGCGCCCAAGAGCTATTGAATGCCTCGAGCTTGGAAGCCATCTAAGCCATCGGGTAAGCAAATGTTTAGATTTTGTAATGTTCCTCCAAATAAAAGATGTTGATTTGGTAGAAGTCGAATCTGATAAAAGCCAACTTGTAACACCCTGTTTCCCCCAATCTGTAATTAATCATAAAATAGGAATTTCCATGCTAATGCATGAGGAAAATGTAAATGTATTATTGTTTGAGTTGCCAATAACTGACTGTGGGGGATGAAGCCTTGAAAGTACTAGCCATGATATCACTAGAGGAAGAATGTGAAAACTATAAGAAAGGGTTCATATATCAAATAACCCCAAATCTCCCTTGATAAGGATGACAAACCTCCTTCGAATCCCAAGGAAAGAAAATCAGTCAATGAAGAAAGGACTAGTGGTTGAATCACCAACCACCCCCATGAATGGAAACGTGGGCTGTCAGTTCGAAGTACCACAGGGACCTGCAGACCTGAGCTTCCTTCTGATAGAAGTAACAGGATAGGTCAACAAAACCTCCCAAGGTAAGAGGGACACACACACGGGAGAGGAGACACAGGAAAAGACAGGGAGAAGAAGAGCGTAAAATTGCAGGGGAGATGCGCAGAGCTCTCCAGCGAGTCACAAGATGAAGGCTGCGAGCTTGATGCCGAGGGGCATCTGAGAAACCTCGTCGAGGCCATCACCGAGAGAGAAAGCTCTGAGTTACAGAGAACATGATCCAAGCAGAAGCAAAAATAGAGAGAGAACCCTCGAGAACTGTGAGAATTCCCTGGTGATATCATGGCTTGGCACGGGGGTGGCCAGAGCGCTAAGATTGAATGCCTCTGAGCCTATGGCCGGGTGGAAGGATGAACACCCACAGTTAATTGGTTGGCGGCAACCTGTAATAGATAAGTGATTTCTTACCCTGTGTAATTTATCTGTAACTGTGTATGAATTGGCTATACTGTGTATGTTGCAGGAATCGGGCATATTTCTTAATGGATATATTGTATCCCTCTTATTTCTGCTTGATTGTATAATTAGGCCAGTAAGAAAGAATATGGTTAGGATAGGTTTTATACCCGTAAATACTTGTGTCCTATGGTGGCATAAGCCCGAGTCACGAACTGTGCATTCGTCGACCGTGGACACAGTTTCATGTACGCATGTAAACCTTCCTAATCCTTTTGAGTCCCTTGGAGGACGAAGCCTGTTAAGATCAGGAGATGTAGTGCAAATATGCACAGGCTCTCTGCAAGGCAAACCGAACCCATAACCCCTTGATGAAGGAGCGCAATAGTTGTGTTGAAGACTCTTCTAAGAGTCGAGTCCAGGAGAAAGAGCGCAAAGCTCTCAAGTCCTTCATAGTTGACGAAGCTCAAGAAGGATAGCGAGTTTCAAATACCGAAAGAGAGTACCCTTTCGTTTGCTAGATGCACGGACGAGATCCTTTCGGAGGATCTGAGGTCTGTCACGACCGTTAGATTGGAGGAAGGAACATAGGTGTTAATGCCTCGACCCCTTTCAGCCTTCGCAAGTAGCGAAGGAATCAGGACTGTAGATCCCAAGATCCATGGGAGTTACCTGGACTGTCCATTGGAGGGACACATGGCTGCCGGTTGGCGTTTCGGCACCCGAGAAACCAAAGGGCAAGACCCCTTGTCTTCGCAAGTCGTGAAATCCCAGTATACGAAACCCCGAATCGGTTTAGTGTGAATAAGTTTGAGAAAGCTGGGATTTGATCGCGACCGTTGATTATCCCGAAAAGATCACAACGGTTGATCGTGGCTAAGGGTTGCAGCCATCCATCGGAGGGACACGTGGTTGTTGGTTGACGTTTCGGCGTTTCGGCACCCGGGAAACCAAAGGGCAAGACCTCTCGTCTTCGCAAGTCGTGAAATCCCGGTACCTGGAACCCCGACGCGCTCTATGGTAGAAAGGAGGAGTCTCGAAAGGATCTGGACCGTCCATCGGAGGAGACGCGTGGTGAGCGGTCAGAGTTCGGGGAAAGCTCTGAAATCCCGTGAGCCGTTGGATCTCGTACAAGGACTCGCATATCGGGCTTCGGGGTTTGAAGAGTCGAAAGACTTGACTCTCTTGCATTTCGAACTCCCGGTTATCGAAATCTCGATATGACCGAGACTATCGGATCAGGAGAAGATTCGTAGCTGTCGATCTCAGCAAAGGTAAGATTTCGGGTTTCGGGGTTTGAAGAGTCGAAAGACTTGACTCTCCTGCATCGTTGAGTCGTGAAATGCAAAAGGCCCCTCTTGGATTGGTCTGTGGTCATAACCAACGATCACATGGAGGTGGATAAGGGGAAAGCTAGCCTGCGCTAGGCCCCCGTAGGAATTCGGGGATTCTGTCCCTCGAAGAAAAGAGGCAAAAATTTTAGTTTGTCGTAGTGGGTATGTGACACAACTATTGACTGTATGATGGCAAAGATATTTATCAAGAATAAAAGAGTGTCAAATGCCATGATAATTCAATACACGCCAGAGAGAGTTTGTCGCAAGTGCTTGACTAAAAAGAAAGAGGTTTCTTATTCCCCAACCTCCCTTATGTTTTGGTTTCGCCAGAGCTTGCCAATTGCAGAGGTGTTGTCATGAATGGTCAAAGCATCCCGACCAGAGGAAGTTGAAGATCAGCTTGCGGAGCTTAGTGAGGACCGTGACAGGGATGGTAACAAGTGCCATCCAATACAAAGCATGTCCTTCACTGACAACTTTGATAAGAGTGTATCGACCTCCAAGAGAGAGCCACCTCGTGCACCAGTGGCCAGTCCTTTTTTCTACTTTGGCGAGAAGCCATTTCCAGTCCGATGTCTTGTAAGAGTCTAATTTTAGATAGTAGCCCAGGTAATTGAGACCATAGGAAAGAGGAGTATAAGAGTAGGGGAAGATACCTTTTATCTGGTCCAGATATTGCTAATGTAAATTTGCAAAGTGGAAAGTGGATTTGTCCCAATTGATTGCCAAACATGTGGCTCTACAGAAGTTGAGTAGGATCTCTTTTATTTCTATCCATTTTTTTAAGTGTGCCATTTGTCATAATAAGGACATCGTCAACAAAGAGAAGGTGTAAAATATTGATGGTCCTAGACACCTTTATTCCAGAGATCTTTCCTTCAACTTGGCATGTTTTGAGGAGCAGGCTCAAGGCTTCCATTGCCAAAATGAATAGAAGAGGTGAGCTTAATGCCAATCATATACACTAATGATATAAGTTAAGCCAAAATGTACTCATAAACACTTACATAAACCTTCAAAATCATGAAAAGTTAAATTATAATCATCAAAAATTAAATTATGATTCTTACAAAGTTTATTAAAAATTAAATTAGGATTCTTATAAGATTAATTAACACTTATAGAGTTTGAATAAAGAAACCAATTGTGATTTCAGAAGGGTCATTAACGATTAACACTTATCTCAACAGTAATATAAAGTCGGAGCTTGAATAAAGAAAAGACCAATTGTGATAAGGGTCATTAACAATTAACACTTATCTCAACAATAATAAAAAGTCAAATTGTGATTCTCATAAAGTTATTCAACACTTATATAATCCTAAGTGCGATGAAAGTTAAATTGTTATTATTATAAGGTTCGTTAACACTCATAAATCTCAAAGTTATAAAAAGTCAAATTGTGATTAAGGTCATTAACAATATAAAACTCCTTAGTGATTAGAATCTTAATTATTATTAGTCCATGTCATAGGCGTAGAGGGACTATAGCAATCGATAAATCGTTGACTGCATATTATTTTGTCCTTTGACCCGAAATATTTGCACAATACCTATTGTTGGAGCTATGGAAATAAAAGCATATATTTTTATATAATAAAAAGTAACATATATGTATTGATCTGATTGGATAAGAGATCGGAGGTCTTATTGTCGTCTTCGTTATTCCCAATGTACTATATGGCAACATATCCAAAGTTTTTCTCGTAGTCAGTATGTTTTAATCATATATTTTTCATGTATCTTGCTTCAAGGTTGATTAATGCTAACATTGGTTCGAATGTTTGTATTAGCATTTTCTGCTACCTGAATATATCCGCAAGTTTTGATATGTAATAAGCATATTGAAAAGTTTTGATATCCAAGCTTTGCAGGGATTGAGAATTCCAAAGTTTATAGCATCTTTGGCGGATGTATATTTCTTGAAATGTATTGACATTTATTCTGAGATGCGTCAATAGGACTGACTGCGTAAATGTTCACATGACCCGACGTTCTGCAACACCCCTGACAACTTAAATGTTTGCATTCCGCGAGGTGCTTAGACAGCCTGAGAGTCTTAAATGTTTATGTAAATACGGTTCTCGGAGTACATTTTTCCTCTAAATTTTCTATACAGTTACAGTGAATTTGTACTTGATTGTCTACCGCCGGTTCAATAGCCATTGTATGTTTCGTCCTTGTTCTGCCATTGAAGCTACATACATTGTTTACTGGTTTAGTGACTGTTTCTTCTTTGTTGGTTTGTCGATTGCTGCCATTGTATGCTTCATCCTCGTAATCGTTGAGGCTACATACATTGTTTACTGGTTCAATGAGTGGTTCTTCTTCACTGGTTTCTCGGTTGCTGTGTGTTGTTGTTTCGTTGGTGATTCGAGCTGTGCTTCTGCATTTCATCGCGTCGGAGTAAGTTTGGATGCCATGGTTTCATTTTGTATTCCTTGTTTGTTGTTTAGTTTGCAGTTTGCAAGTAAGAATGTTTGCTTATTTGTAGTCACATGTTCCTTGTGTGTTTCCGGTTCCTTTTCTGTTTGGGTTGCAGTTTCGTAATCGTTGGAGATACATATGTTGTTCACTGGTTCGGTGGTTCTTGCTGGTTCGTTGGTTCCCGGGTTGCTGGTTCTGTTTGTTTGGATGGGGTTTGCGCTTTGGGGCGTTGGGGGTGCAGTTCGACCTCTTCGTGCTTTCTCGTTGGTTTGGTCCATGCTGGTTTCTTTTCTTTGATTCGGCGTTGCAGGGTTGGGGTGCAGCGGCGGTGGTTGGAGCTTTTTTTTTTGGATTGTTATTGTTTTGTTTGGGGCGCTTTATGGTGTTCAACGCCTGCACCCACCAGTGGATATGCAGTTGTTTTATTTTCCATGTCTGCCAGAGTCGAGATCTTTTATTCTGTGAGATTTTCCTGGTGCTATAGTCCTGCCATGAAAGAAAATAGTTGCATGCAAAATTGTTCGAGGATTACATGTGAAGTTACAATACCCATTGTTTTTTTGTTGAAATAAAGCATATGTATGCAGGGTACATTTATAAACCATGTATGGTCAGATGTGTGGATATGACATGACATTTCCTTTCTCCTCTACATAGACTGGTGTGCGCAGGATGCAATTTGTGTTGTTCTTGACATATGATATGTGCAACAAAGATTCTGCAAGATTATATTTCCATGTCTGGAAGCATGTGTGGGTAATTCGCCACGGAAAACTGAGAACTTGTATCATGTGCACAACAGTCTGTGTAGAGGATAAAGAACATGGCTAGAGGGCATATGTGGATAAATTCCCAGGGAAAAACAGAAATTGTTTAGCTGCGGCCATGCAGTTGCGTGATATTTTGTGTCTTGTAATATATTTTGGCCAGGGAAAAAAATTGTACACGCTTACAACCATGGATAGAGAAGCACAAAGGTTCATGTTTCTGCCTTTGTAGACTGTTCATTGAGTCAGTTTTGCTCTATGTACATATTGCTTGTTCTCCGCTGAATACTAGCTTCCATTGATGTTCATTAAATTTTGTGGGTTCCCAAATTGAAACAAACAGAGTAGCTGGAGAAAAGGAGAGAGTCTCGACTGCATTGGCTAAAGAGGATATAGAAAGGTGCATGCTCATACTATTGTTTCATATTGCGTTGTTTTGTATTTCATTTATGGTCTGGATATGTGTTAAGCTAGTTGTGTGCCTTCCTGCATGGTAAGTTTTCTTGGTTGCATACGTTTATTCCTGCATACTAAGCTAGTGCATGTCCGTTGTGTTTGCGCTGCATTGCTACATTTAAACAAACATAATGGTTGGACAGGACAAAGGACTCTTTGGCGGGTAAATAGACTTGTTTCTTTTTTGTTTTACATGTTTGTTTTCAAACTAAATTGCTTTCCTGTCGATTGCATCTTCCGCATTGCTGCCTTGGAAAAAACAGGTTGCTTGGATAGGGAGATGAATTCTTTTGTGCAGCAGCAGAGGGTTTTGTGGTACAATCTTCTAAAAGGTATACCAAGTGTGCCGACAAATTAAAGATACAAGTCGGGTGAGGGCATATAATATAGAATGCATATATTTGCTTAGTCCTGATGTCCATCTACAAATGCTTGCATCAGAAAAAGTTGGACTAGTGAGACGGCCATGAGCAGTCAGTCATCCCAGACATCGGCAGACCGACAAGGCCAAAGGTAAAGATGCATGCGTTGTGCTCTTATTATGTTTACTAGACAAATTTCCCTGGCTATATATTCATCTATGGCATGGCGAATATGCTGATGCCATCTGTAGTACATGGTTTGTAGCTCACAAGAAGTATCAACAGGTACGAGTGAGACACCGAACCTGCTGCATGTTCCACAGACTAAGAGGTGTCGTTGTGAAACTCTGGCTCCATAGTTCATCAAAAGTATGTGTGTACTTGTAGCACACTACCATTCACTTTAGTTTTCCTATTCAAAAAATGTCTTAAGGTCTAGAGTTATGACATCCAGAGTATTATCAATAGAGGCCTTGAACAACCGCCAAACTGGACAGGTGTTCGTTGGGGACATAATGGTTGTCTATACCACCTACTTGGACAAGGCAAACAAAAATAGACCCATTATGCATGCTGATATGATAGACAGGGACGCCATGATGACAGTCACATTGACTATTCCTCCTCAACTTGTTCAGAAACATGCAGAAAAGATATTGCCGCGTAAAGGGATATCCATTACAAATTTTAATATATTGCTGAAAACAGTATATGATCGTGGTGATTGCGATCGAATTATTTCAGTCAACGAAACAAACATTGTGGAAAAAATTGCTCCTATTTGTTCAGAATACCACTTCCTCCCGGACTCGACTATTACGCAACTTGCACAAAGCACTGATATTTACTCAATGGGAACGATTGGGGCTGCTGTCACACTGGTTAGGAAATTTGGGTCGCAACACATTCTCCATATAAAGGATGGAGAGTCAGACAATGAGAAGGCAATGATACCTCTTTTCATATTCAGTTTTGTTGTTTACTTTCACTTCTGCATGTATGTTGAATAAGTTACACAAAAATTGCACTGTTCCATGTTGCAGCTATAATTGTTTGACACGTATTTAGATTTGTTTTCATCATTGGAACAACAATTGCATAGAGGGCAGATTCCACTTATGTTGTTCAAAAATATAACAAAAAAGAAGGATGCTAGAGAAACGATCTTTCGGACAACCCAGTCAATGTTTGTAACAGAGTTGCGAGCAGATACAGTAAAGGATCTAAAGAAGCTAGNTATGCTGTTCAAAAATATAACAAAAAAGAAGGATGCTAGAGAAACGATCTTTCGGACAACCCAGTCAACGTTTGTAACAGAGTTGCGAGCAGATACAGTAAAGGATCTAAAGAAGCTAGTTAGCTCTACAATTGTTTTGCATATACATTTACAAAAGCATCTTCGCTTTGCTTATAGAAATAGCCTTCAACAAATTTTTGCAGCTGTTAAATTTGTTTTTTAGTTTTAAAGGGGAGGGTGGGATGCAGTTGTGTATTATATTGTTCAATGTATTAATTCCTTTGCTCGCATTCCCAGGTTGAAGGTCTTTTAGTTGCAGCCAATGTGTACTTGACCCCCTTTGAGCATGTTTGTGCAAAATGCCATTCCACTGCCTCTGCCTCCGCTTTGATAACTGATGATACGATTGATTGTCTGCGATGCGGTGAAAAATGTCCATATATTTATGGAAATTGCCTCAGTGGTGTTATTCGAACCGTGGGCAACATAACCGTGCATTGTACAATCAGGCAGCCGCTGTTACACAATGTGCTTCCTGAGTTGGCAGAGTTGTCGTATGAAACATATCTACAGAAAAAGGCAAACAATGTTGCGGCAGCTTCGGATACAAAGCAAATTCACCTTAAATGAGGACAATGCAATTTTTCATATCGGCTGAACAGGGGATTTTTTTTTAATATGAAACTTTGAGAGGAAACAGAAATACCTCATGTCTCTCTGTAATATTTGTTCAACATCCAGATGAAAGTTAGTTTCAACATAAAACAAATGCGGTGACGTATTTTCTTTGTATATCAAATTGTTTGGTGCAAAGGTCAATGGGTTTTGCTCTATGGAACCTTCTGGAAACTTGCTTGTGGATTGTTTAAAGTATGGTTGGTTATTGGTTATCTTCTTTGTCTGTCAATTTGTATACCCTGGAACTCCAGTTGTTCTTTGGAGGACACCGAACAATATAATTGTTTTTTTTTTAGTCAGCTGAGACGCAGATCCGCCTGGTAATTTCTATGGCGTTGTGATGCAAGTGTACTGTCACTTGCTTTAGCAGATTTCCTTGATCGATGAACTTGGTCAAACTATTGTTCTGAAATAATTTGAAATCAACGAATATATAGTGTTCGAACTGCGACTGTCCTCACATACAAACAAGAGGCTCTTAAAATACAAATTGGTCGTTGTTTTCTCATATTTGCTTATTCGATGAAGTTAGTCAAATTAATATCCTAGAATAATTTGAAATCAACGAATATTTAGTGTGCAAAATGCAATTGTGCTATCATATGAACAACATGACCTTAAAATTCAGATTGGTCCTTGTTATGCTTGCGGTTATAGAATTAAAAAAAAAATAAAAATTATTTCCTTGATTCTTTTAAGAATAAGCGATTTAACATCCTTTAATAATATAATGCGCCAGCTCTCAAGTCCATAAAGTCCCAATTTTCAGCCCGCGAGCCCGAACAAAAGAGGCCCATTTTTCAGCTCGCCATCCCCACAACCCCCGATAAAAAAAAAAAATCGTTAAATATGAAATACATACAAAATTGTTACGGGACAATAAAAGTGCAATGTTCAGCGAACCAACCCGAGTCCTCTTGTCAATTTGTATATGGCGGAATTCTGGATGCTATTTGTAGCAGAGGGAACAATGGAGACTCTATTTTCAGCCCGCCCAGCCGCGAACCCGCCATCCAAAAACTGCCTAAAAGTGCAATGTTCAGGCAACCAACCCGAGTCCTTCTGGCAATTTGTATATCGTAGAAGCCTGGGTGGTATATGTAGGAGAGGAAACAATACAGACTCTATTTTCAACTTGTCAGGCCGCCAACCCACGATCCAAAAACTGCCCAAGTATGGAATGAGGAATCTGCATATGTTGTATAAAATCCCATTCCATAGTTAATATAGAGACTATGTCCACAAGTCCGCTTGTCAATTTGTATATCGCGAAAGTGAAGATGCTATTTGTAGAACACGAAACAATAGATACTTAATTTTAAGCCCGCCGGGTCACGAATCCGCGATCCAAAAGTGCTCATGTATGGAATGAGGGATCCACAGATGTTCTAGAACAATGTGTTTGTACAGCGGGGAACAATAGAGGCCCAATTTCCAACCCGCCAACCCCAGAGCCCCAGATAGAAAAAAATCGATAATTATGAAATTGATACGGAATCGCTACGGGGCAATAAGAGTCCAATGTTCAACGAAGCAACCCGAGTACACTTGTGAATATGCAATGAGGGTTCTGCATACTTAATTTTCAGCCTGCCTGGCCGCGAACCCGCGATCCAAAAAAGGCCCATCTATGGAATGAGGGATCAACATATGTTCTAGAAGAATACAAATGCACTGTTCATCCAAGAAGCCCACAACTCCTCCTGTCAATTTGTATGTCGCGGAAATCTGGGTGCTATTTGTAGCAGACAAAACAATAGACACTATTTTTGGTCGGCCAGGCCGCAAACCCATTATCCAAAAACTGCCCAAGTATGGAATCAGGAATCCGCATATTTACAAACCGACGTGTAAATTTGTATATCACAAAAGTCCAGGTGTTATTTGTAGAACACTGAACAATAGATACTTAATTTTCAGCCCGCCAGGCTGCCAACTCGCAATCCAAAAAGTGCCCAGGTATGGAATGAGGACTCCGCATATGTTTTACAACAATACAAATGCAAAGTTCAGCCAAGCAACCCGTAGGTCCGCATGTGTTGTAGAACAATGTATTTGTACATTGCGAAACAATAGAGGCCCAAATATGCAATTAGTGATCTACATATGCTGTGTAAAATCTCATTCCATATTTTAATATACAGATTATGTCCACAGGTTCGCGTGTCAATTTGTATATCGTGGAAGTGTGGGTGCTATTTGTAGGATACGAAACAGTAGATACTTAATTTTCAACCCGCCCGCCCGCGAACCTACGATCCAAAAAAGTGCCCAAGTATGGAATGAGGGATGCACATATGTTCTAGAAAAAAACAAATGCAATGTTCAGCCAAGCATCCCGTGGCGACTCTTGTCAATTTGTATGTCGCGGAAATCTCAGTGCTATTTGTAAGACATGGAACAATAGAGACTCTTTTTTCGACCTGCCATACTGCAAACCCGCGATCAAAAAACTGCCTAAATATGGAAACACGAATCCACATATGCTCTATAAAATCTCATGTCGATACTTTATATAGACTCATCTCCGCAACTCCCGCCGTCAATTTGTATATCGCAGAAATCTGGGTGCTATTTGTAGGAGACGGAACAATAGAGACTCTATTTTCGGCTTGTCAGGCCGCGATTCCAGGATCCAAAAACTGCGAAGTATGGAATGAGGAATCTGCATATGCTGTATAAAATCTCATTCCATACTTTATATAGAAACTATGTCCAGAAACCCGCTTGTAAATTTGTATATCGCGGAAGTGTAGGTGCTATTTGTAAGACACAGAACTATAGATACTTAATTTTCAACCCACCAAGCCGCGAACCCGCAATCCAAAAAGTGCCCAAGTATGGAATGAGGAATCCACATATGTTCTAGAACAATACAAATATGATGTTTAGTCAAGCAACCTGTAGGTCCTCCTCTCAATTTGTATATCGCGAAAATGTGGTTTCTATTTGTAGTACAGGGAACGAAGAATCCACATATGTTCTAGAACAGTACAAATGCAATGTTCAACCAAGAAACCCGTAGGTCGTGCTGTCAATTTGTATATTGCGGAAATCTGCGTGCTATTTGTAGGACATGAAACAATATTCAGTATTTTTTCAGCCCGCCAGGCCGCGAACCTGTGATAAAAAAAGTGCCTAAGTATGGAATAAGCGATCCGCATATGCTGTATAAAATCTCATGTCTATACTTTATATAGAAACTCATCTCCGCAACTCTCGCTGTCAATTTGTATATCGCAGAACTGTCGGTGCTATTTATAGGGCACAAAACAATAGATACTCAATTTTCAGCCCGCCAGGCTGTAAACACGCGAAACAAAAAGTGCCCAAGTATGGAATCACGGATTCAAATATGTTCTATACAATCTGATGTCCATACTTTATAAAAGTACATGTTGAACCAACCAACCTGCAACTCCGCCTACCATTTTGTATCTCATGGAAGTGTAGGTGCTATTTGTAGGACACGGAACAATAAAGGCTCAATTTTTAGCCCGCCAGGCCGAGAACCTATCCGCCAGGCAAAGAACCATTGGGCCTTCACGTCTCCTGGGTATATCTTCTTCCATTTTTTCTTTTGTAACCCGCCTGACTGCTTTCCATATGTAATAATTAAGCTTTAATGCTAGTAGCCATCCTACAACAAACGTTACAGTTGTCATTAATGTCCAAAATTTAGGAGAAGATTTGTCATTAGTACGAATTAAACTAAGATTTGCGCACAAGCATGTTATCCTTTCCAAGTATTCATTTCAAAGGAAACACAATTTTTTTTTTTTGTTCGCCGACGGGTTGGTGCTTTTAAGAAATTTCTGATTCTTAATGTCTTTTCGTCGTCACCGCCACCTTCACACTTTTTTCTAATTGTGCAATTAGTGAGTTGTGATGGTCACAGCTCATTCTGCACGACCCCTGGAAATTGTCATTGATCAGCGAAAGGCTCGAGGAGATATTCCATTGATACACATTAAACCAGACTTTGCGGAGGCTTATATTATCCCTCCTTGATTTTCATTTGAAACATTGTCTCTCGCAAACGAAAGTTCTTAATAACTTATGGCGACAGTTCTCTCCACACACAGTCAACACATTGGGGTATAATGGCCACAGGTTCCACTATTCCAGGGCATATTCTTACTATTCATCTCTCTCCGGCCACGATCAAAAAACAAGATGGTCCCTTGGTACACCGAGAGATATATTTCAAGCCAAAAAATTCGATGCCAACCTTGGCTGCTCAGAGAACCTGCCCACTTGTAGTCATGCATGTCGCAGAGCTTTATGCCATGAATTCCAAGCCAGAAGAAGATGATCTAATGGACGATGATATGGCAATGGATGATGGCAATGGATGATGGCAATGCATAAAATATCCCCACTCCTGGGCCCAAATTGAAATGAACCATAATGAACGGACCTTCCGAGCTTGGTGATCGCAGTCATGACAACACCAAAAGGAGTTTCAGAAGAAAAAAAACGGACAGTGAACGCAACAGCCAGTTTGCACCGCCAAAGTAGGAATTCTAGAGTTCCAAATTAGTCTGTTCTGGGCAGAAGAGTTTGACTGTAAAGCAATCATATGTTGATTCTTCCAGAGATATATTTCAAACCAAAAAAATATTGTTTAACATTTTCGGGTATCAGGTGCAACAGTTTCACTGCTGCAATGCATTTTCCTACTAGTCATCTCCTTCTGCCCAGAATGGACTAATTTGGGCCTCTGTAATTGCACGTGCAAGTTGTACTACTGAATTTTTTTCCACTATGAAGAGCTGGTTTCAACTAAGGGCTATTCCACTTGCCTTGCAACCATTTTCGTCTTCTTCCTCAAGCAAAGCTTCTGAAAAATATCAATTTCAGCAGAGGATGATTAATCGAGGAGAAAACTCCAAGGATCTTGCATACTGCGGAACCCGTGCCTGTGATTGTCGCAGATACCTTCAATGTTTTCAGCCGAAGAACTGGATCCAATTTCTAAGCATAGATGTACAGTACTCAGTACTTTTCTTGTTTTTTAAAATGGATTTGCTATTAAGAAATTTTGGCCTTGGACTCTTCGTCTTTGCCACTTTTTTGGGTTTCACGCATGTTCTAATTGCCATATTTCGATGCTCTCGTACTTCTTTGATCTTCTGTTTACTAATACCAATGTAAAATGTTCCAGCAAAATCGTTCTTCTTGTTTCTAGAGATGCAATTATTAAGTTTTAATGCTAATTAGTACAAAACAAAGTTCACTACTTCAGTTGGTATNTGTTTACTAATACCAATGTAAAATGTTCCAGCAAAATCGTTCTTCTTGTTTCTAGAGATGCAATTATTAAGTTTTAATGCTAATTAGTACAAAACAAAGTTCACTACTTCAGTTGGTATGTTACAGTTATGGAATAATGTATCAAGAACATAACTGCATGCGCAGGTTGCAATAAAATGTATTCTTCAACAACGCATTTCCTGATAACTAGTAGATCATGATTTTGCAACAATGGGGCTTCTTTGAAACCGATTCACACTTACGAAAAATGTCTTCTGCCTTTCTATTTTCCCAATTCACGCGTTTCCAACCACCACTTCCCCTTTCTTTAAATTGACCCTCTATTGTTCCCTGTCCCACAACTGCCACCCAGAGTTCCGCCATATAGAAATTGACAGGAGGACCCCGCTGGCTGCATCAACATTGCATCTCTACTTTTCCAGGACCTCCAAACAACATTCGTAGCTCTGCTATATACAAATTGACAGATATACAAATTTGCAACCATTCTTAGATCATGCCCTTTTCCGTATTACGGTCGACCTATCATGCCCTTTTCATGATCTCTTCCATTTTACACATTTTGCACTCAAAAATTCCGAAACATGAAATTTTACCCTTTTCCGTATAACTGTCCACCTATCATGCCCTTTTCTGTGATGGACATTTTTTGCACTGAAAACTTTTGAGAAATACAATTTAACCACTGCTTCCTCGCATATTTATTGGAACTATTATCAACTCGTTTTGAAGCCCATCTGTCCGCTTTCCATACTTCACCATTTGTTCAAATTTCTTTAGGGAATCGTCGCTTTGTCGGGTTGAAGAAATATTCAGTTCGTAGTAGTTGTTTCCTGTGCCGATGTCCTTTTGGAATTAGCAGTTGGCAATTATATATAAGATCTTATTGCTACGCATGCAATTAGCAATTTCCCTATTCCATACTTAGCCATTTTGCCAAAATTCCGCAAATATACAAACTGGCCGCTAAACTCCCACTTCATGATCTCTTCCTGACTATCCCCGTAACGCTTTTTTGAATTACGTCCAACCGCTTTTCAAAACTTGCCATTATTTCCTTCCTCTCCGTCGTCTCCGTCACCTTCGCACTTCTCTACAATAAAAGAAAATATAAAGTTTTTTATATATATAGACATATCTTGTTTCTAAATATGGAATTACTGGCATTTAATTCTAACAGGCCATCATGCAGAAACTGTATATTTTGTCATTGATGGGCGAAAGGGCTGAGGAAATCTCGTATTCATGCGCATTAAACCAAAATTTGCGGGGAGATATATTGTCCCTTTCGAGTGTTCATTTCAAAATCATGAAATCCCTTTCACATCGCGTGGCCTTCGCACGTTCAAGAAACCTCCATTACTTAATTGCTCTTCGTCGTACCTGCCACCTTCTCATTTCTAAATATGTAATAAATAAACTTTACTCCTAACAGTTCATCATGCACCACCAATACTGATTGCCATTAATCAACGAAAGGCTCGAGGAGCTTTCCCATTCATAAGCATTTAACCAAGATTTAGCAAAAAGTTACATTATTCGCTGTGACTGATCATTTAAACCATCATCTTCAACAAAGCAACCTTCTCATAAACCTATGGCATCAATTCCGCACCAGTTCTGTGCAGATACAATGAACATCTTCGGCCGTCACGACCAAAACTTCCACTGGTCCAGGGAATTTTCTTATTACTCAACCTTTGCCGCAGAGAACCAAGTAATTTGGACCTCCGGGTTTGCTCATGCAGGCTGTGTCCCTGAGGTTTTTGACTGTAAGGACTTGGTCTCTTGGTGCGCTGACAAATTTATTGCAGAGAAAAGAATTATTCCATTGCACGACCGCTCTTCGGTTTCTTTGTCGCCTTAGCTCTTCCAGCAGATGTTGAAATTGCCAGAGCCAACATTGATGTTCAAAGGAGAAGATTGCAAACGGTTCCTAGCAAAGCAGAATAACGGATTGGACCTCTTGCCCCTTTTTTTGGAAAACCTAGATCTAGTTCTTGAAGATATTACAAGCATGCAGGCTAGTTCATTTAAAAATCCTTTTCGCGAAATTGCCTGGCTGTTTACAAGAATAATGAGACATGAATCCACAGCTACTGTTTCTCGCATGGAACTTTACATTTTGTATTTCACAGTCAACGAACAAGCCATTTTTTATTGGGGAAGGATAATTTCTTATGAAATCTCTTCCCAATTGTCAAGCTACAAAAGGGGAAAGAAATTTTATATGTCATCCTATTTAGTTTTTGCAATAGCACATTCCTGTTGATTTCTGCAACTATATCTGTCCAAGAATGTCAACTGCGATTTCCACCCAGTAACGTTCTGGTACCAGGCCTTGTGGAAGCACAAGGCTTCCCACTATTTTTATGAGGTTTTTAATGGCTTCCTGTCTGTTTTCAAACTTTTCTTGTTAGGAGAAAATGATCCCCACTTATCTGAACAAGCAACTAATTTTTTGGACAAAAAGGGAACAGTCCAACATTTGGATAATGACATTGTCATAAGAATTTTTGGCTCCACGGAACAACCTGCTCTCCTTCCATGTCACATTACAGACAAAATTTTTATTGCAGAAGTAGCACGTCAATATAGCTACTGGTTCGATCTGTTCCAAAGGAAGAAAAAAAACAGTTCATTCCTATGCCTTGGAAAATAGGGGAGTTTGTGCTGAAAAACGTCAACAAATTTGACGATTTCGCAGCACATTTTAGTATCTCCAATGTCAGATATGATGAACACATAAAAGGATTCGACCCCTATGATATTTTTAGACAACATTTACATTCACTTGGCCTCGACGATTGTTTTGTGAATAAACACCTGCCCAAAAACAGAGACAGTCACGGGCCTGCCTTTGATGCCGGTGACGTAGAGACAGTGCAAAGCTGCACCAAATTGTACACGCAACAGGGGAAAGACCCTAGTGAATAGAGTGTTTAATCTGCAAATACCACTCAAAAAAGTACGACATCCCAGAGCATTGCTCGAATGACCCATCACAACAACAAAGAAACCCATAATTCTTCAAACAAAGGAGGAGATAACCACCCTCCTCACTCTAAAATCGATAGTTCTCACAAGCTTCCAGTGGAGAAGAAGAGAAAAAAAAATGTGGGGCAGGCAGAAGACCCGGAAATTCAGACTGAGAACATGGAAATTGACACTGAGTTGGATGTCATGTTCCCCTTCTTTGATCAGGCCGAGGATGCTATCTACCATAGCCATCCAATGGACATATCCGTTGTCCAAAATTTTGACGAAGATGAATCATTCGTGTTCTAGAGAGCTGTTTTTGATAGCCAGAATAAAAAATTGATATTTCAGAAAAAAAATGTTAAAAATATCAAAGGCAAATCTTGTTCAGAGGTTGACGTTGCCAACATGCGGCCGTCCCAAATCTGTCAACTTCACACCGCGACCGGAGAAGCGCTTCATGACTCCATTGAACGCATGGAGACCCACAATGCCAGACTGAAGGAGCGAGTCAAGGAATTGGAAGACGCTTTCTTTCCTATGCCATTGCATGTCGATCCTTTGGCAATAGCCATGCTTGGCACCCATGCAACCAATGTAAAAGCACCCTCCACCCTGCTCGCATCCTGTAAAGGATATGTGGAAAACAATATCACAAAAAAAATGGAACTGGTTAACGATGCCTGGAAAAGATCACAAACCATCGCTTCCCTTGGAACCAGGGCACATAGCTTGCTCGAGCTTTTGCAAGCCAAATTAAAAGATGAAGAAAATTTCTTCTTAAAAATGGTCATCCCTTTTGGCAAGATTGTCAACAATATGACATAAACAAAAAGAAGAGAAGAAGATCTTCTATCCAAAAACCGGATCGGCCAATTGAATGCATGTTGGAAAGAAAAAGTAAACAACTTGCGTCTCATTGTTTAGTCACGTGAACAAGTCATATCGAAGAAAGATAAATTATTCACAAAGCTGTCAAATATAGACTTAGCCAGGAAAACAAACGACTTCCAAGAACCCCTCTTAATCGCAAACTCCTTTCCCTTAACCAGAGAAGAGTTCGATAAACATGTTGTTATGTTGAAGACCTTCTTTCTGGAAAAGTTTTACAACATCCTTCAATTTGATCAATCTCACGTCCATGACTGTCTAGTCAAATATGCAGTACAAAATGAGGAAATTCATTAGGCTCTCTCTAATCTTTCTATCGACTTCCAGGAATTAGAAAACGATCTTTTCAACATCAAGATCTGGAATGAGATCAATGTCGCCCCAATGAGAGCGTACATTGAAGAATGGGTTGAAAGGCAATTGAAACAGGCTGCCAACGAAAGACAACAAGCAGTTGCCAGCATTCTAGCAGCCGTGGAGAACATCCTTGAAACCGCAGTCGTTGTCGACATCAATGAAAGGGCAGCCGCAAGAAAATAGCTAAAGTGCTCTTATGTACCCTCACTATAAGTTTACTCATCCCATCTTTCTTTGTTTCTCAACCCAGTTATTCCTCTTTCTTAAATAAATATGTATAGGCAAACACTTATACCTTTCCATTTATTTTCTTTTGCAGCTGTTGCACTCTATCTTCTTTCCACAATCTTGTTTCTTGTAAATATTTCTCTAATGGTTCGCGGGAGCCCCAATCCCAGTCTACATGACAAATGCATTGAAATTCTGGTTTAGATGTAACGCACTTTGTTTTTTTTGTATATTTCAACATTTGCAGTGGTATGTAACAAACTTCTATTTTCTGACAGATTTCAAATAAAAATGCATCTAATTTTTTATATCCTAAAGACTCTACTCTTATCTTTCAACACTCTCTATAATAAATGCATTTATGGCAAATGTTCACAAATACATTAAATTTTTTATATTTCTTATCTCCTATTAATTTTATGTCATCATATATTTTTATCTTTCACCAGTCCACATTGAAAATGCATTTAAATTTCCAAATTTAATCTTGCATTGTGAACAATTTTTTTACTTTCTTATATACTTTCAAAAAAATAAAATGTTTGCTATATACTTTCCAAAATTAGATGGTGCTCGGCTTGCCAACCGTCATTTACTTTTGCCCCATCTTTCAAAATATGCACCTTGCACACAACATTTCCCTCATATACATTTTCCACCAAACACTTCATTTCATTTACACTTCGACCCCATTTTTCAAAATTTGCTTTCTAACCTCCTTGGTACAAATACATATTTCGTATGTATAATTTATTTATTTATGATGACTTTCTATGTCCTAGTTTTAAAAATAACCAATTCGGTAATGCTAAATTTTTTGTGTCCAACAACCATTCAAACATTGATAATTTTTTATATTTTTTCAAGAAGAACTAATTCGGGAATACTATGTTCTGCACGCAAACCACATGTATATCAACTTTCTAGCCACCTGCCTGTACTAGGTCACATTTACTCCCATACCAACCTGGCAGAGACTACGCTGCCATGAAGCACTTGTTTTCATAAACTTTTATTAACACTTATATAGACTTGAAGTGATTCTTACAAAGTTACTAACACTTATAGACCTTCATAGTAATGAAGGTTCAAATTTTGATTACCATAAGAGTTATTAACATTTATATAAGATAAAAAAAAGTTGAAATATATCTGAAATGTTGTATGCCATTCTCATGGTGAGCATGTTTTTTAAACTATATGTAAAATGTACTATCTTTAAATTTTATTTCACCTTTTTAAGCAAATTTTCATATAACATATTATTGTTGTGTTATGAGGTAATATTGAAATTTTATATTTAATTTAGAAATTTTTTTCTTCATTTTGGATGTTTTTTATAAATAACTTTGAAGAGAAAATCCTGAACATTAAAATGTAGTAAACCTATTCAACTTGTAAATTTGTAAATTTTATTGGTTAACAATAATCTATATGGCGTTTCTCCTTATAAAGAGAGAGAGAGAGAGGGGGGAATAGGAAAACCTCACAAGGCCTCGATACTTCTCGCATCTTGCGGATGGTACCCAATGTCAACCTATTAACATTGAATACAACACCTAAGCCAATTGTGACATCGAGTGAGATACACAACAAAGGCAACCAACCAGGGGAAATGAACATTAGACCTCCCGCATGAAACTCAAATCACTCAACCACCCAAGTTAGCCCACTGGGCTTCTACACACACATAATTTTCAACATTCAATGTTTCTTCCTTGTAAGTGTGCCTTTGTTTATGGATTTTTCCTCATAATTTATTTCTTATCTAATATTATATTAATATATATTATTTTAAAATGCATAATATCAAACTTTAATTCATTTACAAAATATTCTTTAGGTTGGAAGAAGAAGTTAAAGCACAAATTATTGGGGACCTAGGTCAAGAAGGGATTGCTTAAACTTCAAAGGTGTATGGTATTATTCTAGACTGTCACATGCAAAAAATATAGGGAGAAAAGTGTGTATAATGTGGGGAGGGGGGGAATCTTGGGCAAATATCAATTTATCTATAGTTTCAATAGAATGAAAGAGAATCCTTGGTAATTTTTTATTAAGTTATCTTCTTATCAATGACTTTGTATGCTTTAGGAAATCAAAATTCCTTTTTTAAATATTTTGTGAGATAAAATTCTTAATTTCAGATCTTTTAACTGATAAATTTCCATCTCATTTTGTAAGGGGAGATGGTAGAGGAGCGGGGACAATATGTTAAGGCATTGTCTCATAATTCCATAAAGCAGATAGAAGATTAGGATCAACTTAAATGATCTAAGAATATGAACACAGGGGAGTACAATGTCAAACTGGGTTATGCAACAAAAATTGAAGAAGACGAGAATATTGAAAGAGTTTGGTGGTGGCATTCTATTTGAGAGTTTGCTCATCCATCAAAAACAAATATATTTATGTGGTTGGATTTAGAAAATAAAATCCTTACATGGGACAATGGACAAAAGAGGAATTGTATGGGAATAGGTAGATGCATTCTTTTTAAATCTGGTGAAGAAACAATTGACCACCTTTTTGGGATGTGTCCTTTCACTAGAATTGTCTAGCAAGCAGTCACAAAAGTCATAGTTGGCTTGAACAAATGGGACAAGTTGACAATGGAGGAATGTCTTTCGGACTAGGTAACTAAAAAGGCCATGGAAATTTATAATGCACTGTCATGTTTGTTTATATATCGGATATGGTTGGTATGGAACCAAATAGTCTTCTAGGACCGAGTCATCTTACCATCCCAAATAGCACACAATATAAGATTGGTGTTGGAAGGAAACATAATGACTCCTAAAGAGAAATTGTCTGGATGTTTAATCATGCCAAGTATCGACTAGGAGAAACCATGGGGTCTCTTTGATGGAGAATGTCAAGGAACCCCACGTATTTGTGGAGTAGGGGCAGTATTATACATTGGTTTTTCCATTTCATTAATTTGAAGTATGTAGTTGATCAAGGGACTAACAATCATGTTGAATTTTATGCTATATGGTTGTCGTTGAAAATAACAAAGGTACGAGGACTTAAAAATCTCCAAGTGTTTTGAGATTCAAAGCTTCTAATTGAATGGGCCAATCAACATTTCAAAATTAAAAAATTGGGTTTGTTTCCTATTATGCTTGAGATACAAGAGGTAAAATCATCATTTAATGAAATTTCTTTCACACATTTATTGAGAATTCAACTCCAAAGTAGAAAATTTGTCCAAAGAAGCTTTGCTTTCATAGGAGGGTACCTTAACTAAACACGAATTTAGAGGAGGGACTCTCCTATCATTGTTAGAAAAAACTATGTATTAATCTTCTGCTAATTTTTTATGATGAAGCGGGATATTAGATCATTTGTGTTGTATTAGAGGTGATCTTTACAAATCTATATGCTTCATATTGTTAAGTTTATTGTTATAGTATCTTTGAGATATTATTGGAAGATTGTACTTGAGTAGATGTAATTCTAGTTTTGATGCATATGTCACTCTGTCTTTATTCGTTGGGGGGCTAAAGACCTAGGGTTCGATAAAATTTTGCCAACAAAACCCCATAAGCACCGGCATATTCAATCTTTAGTCAAGGACCGAAGAAGGTCTCCCCTGAGACGCCATGAGAATCATAGAGACCATTGGTCTTGTGCAGGGTCTGAATGAATAAAACATACAAGAAACCTTCATTAGCTAGTCATTCATTCATTCATCGTGTGGGGAATAAGATAACACATGATACATTCAAGTCATAACTCATTAGATGAAGAGATAATTGTGCTCAAGCTTTATTCGTTCATTCCATTCATTCAAGAAGTTGGAATATAATATAAATCACCAAGGTAAGCAATTAGTCTAGGTATCATATATATTAATGTTTTTGAATTTTAACTTGTATTGAATTCTGTTTATTTTATCTAACAATTATTGTTGTAATCTCATTTATTTTTCATAAATATCATCATGAAGGCATTAATGGGCTTCCACGAGGAATGAAAAGTTACCTTATACAGTTCAGTAGGTTTCCTTACTATGAGCACTACAAATAACTCATTTGTTTGATACAATGCATATTAGGAAAAATGTAACATACATGTTGTGGAGAATCTTAGATGGAAGGAGTGACAAAGAAAAAATTATCAAAATTTGTATTGACATTCAAGAAGCCAATCATGCAATGCAAAATTTGATTTATTCAAATAGCAATGGACACTGAAATAGTCTTCCATGGTTATTTACAAAGAAGGAAAGCAATGTTGTAAAAGAGGTCATTCGGAAAATTAAATTTCCCATAGGACTTTTTTCAAACATTAAGAATATCTTAACAAAGAAAGATGAATTTGGTGGAGTAAAAACTCATGATTAGCATACCTTCATTGAGGTAATTATTTTGGTAGATTTCTATATTGGTAATACTTCTTTTTAGTATTTTAATTTTGTTTTATTTAAAAAAAATAAATGATCCCTTTTTGTTACAGTATGTTCTACCTCTATCTCTCCTTGACAACTTTGACAACATTGTAAAACAAGTTATATATGATCTTGGAAAATACATGAGGTAAATAATGATTTAAATGGAAAATCTTTGTTGTCAAACTTGTTGGCATGTGTTTTACTTGCAATGTATATACTTTGTTGTTGAAGCCTATGATTTTCTTTGTATCATGTGTAAGTGGTCGTCATTTAAACAAATCCATAAAGAAGATATAAAATATTGGAGGAGATAAACTCTTGGGCTAATGTGTGAAATGCAAAAGTATCTACCTTCGACATTTTTCAATGCACAAGAACACTACCTCATACACCAAGTTGAGGAGATTGAAATGTGTGGACTTGTACACACAAGGTCAATGTGGATGGTGGAGAGACACTTGAAGTCATTGAAGGATTTCATTAGACAAAGAGCATATCCTAAGGGTTTTATGGTGGAGGGCTATATGGTATGTCAATCGTTGGTGTATATTAGTCAATATATTCCTAAATTAGCAGTGAATAGGAAGGCGCCTCACATTTGGGATGTCAACTTCATCAACAAATTTTAAGGCGAGGTCTTGGTCGGGAAAGGTAGAATGAGGAAAGCAAAAGGTAATTAGATGGTAGAGATCTATAATACTTAATTTACATTTTTTTTTTCTTCTATATTGTACTTATTTAATATTTATTCAGCTTCCATCAATTATTAATCTTTATTCTTAGTCATTTTTATTCCTTTTTCAAATAATTGGCCGAGAGTGGGATGCACTACATTTATACATCACAAAAAATCTTGATTGGATGAAGGTATGGATAGATCGATGTATACAATGTAATGATAGGTTATAATGGGAAGGAGTGGCTACATTGATTAAAGAAGCTCATCGTAATCAAGATACCAATCTTACTCATAGAGAAATTGATTTAGCATACGGTTTAAAAGATAAACATGCAAGCATATTATTCACCCACATCATGTTTCAGTTTTTTCCATTATATTAATTTATGTGGTGTATTTTTTTTATAAATTTTTACTAAGTCTAAATATGTTTATTGATTGAGAATGCATTTTTTTACTTGTCGAGCATATTGCATTTGACACACCACAATGCTATGTGGTGCAATGGTCGTAAATTTTGCATCAAAAAGTTGGATGATGAGAAGAAAACCTCTGATTGTGGGATAACTACAGTCTTTCAGGTCACTAATCTTTCGTCTAGAAGTGATAGGAAGTCAACAATACCCGAAAATAGATATTATGGGTATTTGGATGATATAATCAAGTGTGACTTTAAATCCTTCAAGTTAGTTATGTTCGAGGTCAAATGGTACATGTTACACATGAATGAACATGATCCCAAAAGAGTTGTTATCGAGCATACCAATAGATTTACCATGGTTAATACATGGACATTTGAGCTAGGTGCAAAAGCTTATGTTCTTTCTAGCCAATGTGAGCAGGTCTTTTATTCATAGGTTCTCGTCAAAGCAGGTTGGTTGTATGTTGTTAGATATGATCCAAGAGGAAGGCCTATAAAGTATAATGTACTAGAAGAAGATGATATTGAAGAAGAAGAAGATGCAGAGGAGCATGCGGTAGATGTACTTTCAGACGAAGAAGTCGAAGAAGTTGAGCCAGAAGTAGATGAAAATGTTCTTGATGATGATATCGACGTTGATATTATTGAAAATGACATTGATGATGATGTTGATATGGCCAATTCTTTCAACATCGATTCTGAACCTGATGATACAGATGTAGAGTTGGATAAAGAAGAAGATCAATGATATTGAATAAATGTTGAAAGGTAGGAGGTGATATGTGATTATATGTTTTATATGATTTATTCTCTTTAAAGTATTTAGTTATATGGTAATTGGCTTTGAGATGTTATATGTTATTTTATTATAGTGAAATCTTGCGTTGGGATTTCATTTCATGGTTTTATTTTGTTGGTTATCTTTAGTTTATGGTTGTTACCTATAAGATGTTACATGTTATCTTATTAAAATGACATATTTTTTATGTTGGGATTTCATCACATTAATACTCCTCTTCTATGTATGTCTTAGTTTCATTCTCGGGATTTCATTTCATGGTTTTATTTTGTTGGTTCTCTTTATTACTTTATTGGATGAGGAAAAGTGTCAGTGATAAAATATCAATCCAATTGAACTACTATAAATTGAAGGAGAACAAACTATCATTGTTGGAAGAACAATTCCAAAATTGAGACAACCCAATAGGAACTGAATGATCCCTTGAATGTGTGGCATTGAAAAACATGGAATAGAATTATAGATTTTTTTTTTTTGTAAGTAAGAAGTATTATATATTAAAAGCCTTCCAGAGCCAAAGTGGAGTTTCAAAATAAAGAAATAACCACACTGTAAATACTGGACTGCCCCAACAGAGGGGAAACCAGTCCAGCCAGCATAGGAGTCAAGCATAAGTAGTGTGATAAACTAAGAAAAATAGTCTTAGACAACCTGGTCATCAGTTAAAACTAAAAGAAGCTAACAAGACCTCAAATAACACTATAGGCCTAGACATCTGGCAAATAACCTGGCCAGGTGGCGTGGAGGTCCTCGGTCCAAGGTTCCTCCTCGACATACATCACTTTGTCCGCCCATTGCACTTCAACTTTCACATTGCTTGCGGTTCTATCGGCACTTGTCATAGTATCCTGCAGCGGTCTCCTTACCGAGTCCACCTCCACGACCATGGACTCGTGCCCGGCCTGTTCCAGCACATTCTCTGCTGAGCGCTGCACCTTGATGTTTCCTCCACTGGTAGCTGCACAGGGTTCCTCCACTGAAGTCGCTCCTAATGAGTCCAAGTGGAAAGCCTTGTGCAAGAAGGAGAGAAGATGAAGAAGGACCGCTACCTTTTCATCTGTGGCTTGCAGGTGAAATTGAAGGTCCTCCACCTCCTGACGGAGTTCAAAGACCAATCCGTAAAGGATGGCCAGGCTTTCTCTGAGTTGCGCGCTGTTGAAGGAGTCAGAGGATTGGTACTCAGTGTTCCCAGGCTTACGAGGAGGAGAAGGCTCGCCTCCTGAGTTCCTTAGAGATTCAAAGACTAGTATAGGGGTCGACTCAACCACAGGAGGGGCAAGAAGGAGACGCGAGGAGGAGCTCGGCATCCGGGGGATGATTGCTAGACAATTAAACTGCGAAACCGACGGAGCGAGAGAGGGAGAAATGATAGGCTCGGGTTGGAGGGGAGGGGAGGAGCAGATGGAGGGTGATTCAGGAGGCGAGACCGAAGGCCGACGAGGTTTCCAGGGAGAGCCCCTCCGCGACCTCCCCCTTGGGCGCGACATAAGGTGGTTCTTGTAGCTGGCCAAAGAAACTAGTTGCACCAGGCAAAGGTAGAATGCCTGGAGGCGAGGAGGGGCTGCAGAGAGCAAGAAAGTTCGAACATGATCATGCCATGGCAGCGAAGGGAGGAGCCCTTCGGAACGCGAGCAGAGACGAGGGACACACACCAGTAGCCAAGCCATGTGAAGACGCAGATAAGGAGAGGGAGCCTGCATAAATGCGCTTTCACGTCATAGTAAGAGCTATTTAATGTCGGAGGAGGGTGGCGGGCGGTGGCACGAGCCCGTCACATGGATCCATGCCCCGGTGGTTGGTGCCTACCTCCGTTGTATGCCAAGTGTGACGCACTAACACCCCATCCGGGGGGAATAGAATTATAGATTTATATTGAAGGCCACTCACAAATTAGGGAAGTTGAAGATCCACTTTGTTGAAAGATCAATAAGTTGGCCATGGAAAGGAAATATTTTAGCTCTATGAACCTCATCAAATTTCAAAAGACTGTAACTTTGGAATGCATAAAATGAATGATCCACAAAATACCTAAATAAGATACCTTATACACATACAAAATGAACTGATCCATAAAATCATTAGAATTAGTAAATTCCCTCTTTTAAAGGGGTCTCTAAGCCTCATTTTTAACTATCACCTAGTTCTTATTTAATTTTTAACTATCAAGTATTTCTTATTTGATATAGTTATGTACATAAGGTTTACTTGTTAGTTATGGCACTTGCATGCTTTTAATCATCAAAATCCGCTTTAATTTTCATCTAAAACCAATCTTATAATGTTGATTCATGTGTGACCACCACTAATTGAGTTTATTTCTTGAAATGCTATAGTCATCTTGGTTACCACGATTTCCCATTGCCAAAACTTTCCTTGTCCAAATAAATTTGTCTCCCACGAGCATCCATTGTTCAAACTTTGGCCTTGAATATTCCCCCCACTAAGTTATTTTTGTTGATGTTTGGACAACATCGGGAAGACATTCTCTTAGAATAATAATTAATAATATAATTACTGATTATTAAATATCATATATAATAAGTAAATGATAATAATAAATAGTTATTGATTATTCAAGGGACACATCCTTTCATGGATGGTCACCATATGTTCCCTATATATGGAACACTCATCATTGTAATAATATATCGATCATATCTCATATGAAGAAAAACCAACATGGTATCATAGTAGGACTGAGCTCGACTCCCTCATGGGAGAGCTCAGGTAAATGGAAGAGACATGGAACTTAGTATAGATGGTGCATCGATTCCATGTAAAGCCTCTGAAGAAAATAATTAGAATCGTCGGTTAATGTGAGTAGTCACTTGTTTTATAAATGGTGCCCCATATCAATTTGGTTTCATCTGGTCAACCCTCATGACCCACCTTTTGTTGTTGGTCAACTTCTCCAAAGATAATACAATCTTCGATCACTATGAGTGTTTTTCAGATCCACTAGATGATTCGTAGACATCCTTGAAAATATACTATGGAAATATACTTCCCTAGCTAAGAGGGAGTGTTGATGTTTCAACATTGGGCAGGACTTCTCCTAAATTGGGCTGCAAACCAAGGGAGATAGGATACATTTATCATAAAGGTGCACTTGTGGTAAATGGGCCCAGACATAGTCCTTCCTTGATCACGACAAGGAATAATATGGACTTGAGATGCTTGAAGTGATTTCCATGTGTTAGTTAGCATCAGGCTGACATTCACTCATATGTGTGTACCTGTGGTGAAAGATCAAGATGTGGTCTTTGTCCTAGTCATGGTGATTTGACAAGGAATGATGAAGACTCAAGATGCTATATGTTATTACATGCGGACCCAAAGTGAGCCTAATCTTAGAGAGAGTTAATTGGCTCAGAGGGAGAGCCGCAAAAGGAGTTTCTCCTCGGTTCAGGTGGGAGAGAGATGTCTCCCAAGACTGACAGACAAGTGTCATGAGTATAGGGTGAAGTTTGTATACTTCAAATACAAGCTTGGCATGTTGCAGAATGTCTCCCTCATTGAGAGCGAGTGTTGATGTTTAGACAACATAGGGAAGACATTCTCTTAGAATAATAATTAATAATATAATTACTGATTATTAAATATCATATATAATAAGTAAATGATAATAATAAAGAGTTATTGATTATTCAAGGGACGCATCCTTTCATGAATGGTCACCATATGTTCCATATATATGGAACACTCATCATTGTAATAATATATCGATCGTATCTCATATGAAGAAAAACCAACAATTTTGATACTTGGGAAATTTGGGTCTAAGTTTATCTTTACTAAGTTTATGGTAAAATATGGTTGGATAGTGTATTAAATTTGAACTTGTAAAGTCTCATATAGTTTCTATTCAACAAATTGTGTTTAATGTTGATAAAGTTTAATGTTACTTGGATAATGGGTATCATTTAATGATTTGAGGTCTTCATGTGTAATCTTTGATTAAAACATTTTGCATAGTCTTTGGAAACTCAAAGCTTTAGTTTATGTAAACACCCCCTTGTAAGGCAATCCCTTGGTCTATTTGATAATGGTGGCTAATGATAAGTACATGTAACAATTTGTGCTTATAGAGTAATGAAGCCTTGTTAAATATTAGATTATAAGCCCAAGTCAAAATTACAAGTTTACTTAGATAAAGTATCCTCCAATTTGATGTGATAGTTGGCAAAACTTAATGCTAAGGTGATGGATTCCTTTTCAACATACTTGAGAAGACTGCAATAATTAATCCACGAAGTCTTATTTGGATGAAATGAAATCACCTTATAGTACCTTCATGGTGACTTGGATTATAAACTGTCATGTGAGATTTGACTCATAGCGTCTTGACGTGTTTTGATTGATGCACATTTGAGTCATCCTTGAGATATTGATGGATTATATTTGTTACCTACTTATGCCCATGGCCTAACATGATGAACATACACGGTGTTGTTAGTATGTATTAATTTGGAACAAGTTAATGGAGTTATTCCAATAGAGTTGTGTGAAGTCATGCAAAAACAATAATATAATAAAGAAACTACTGTTATTACTTATATTACAATCAATCAAAAGAGAAGGGAAATGCATTATGATAAAAATGCCAACAATATAACGATAATATCCTCCCAATGCACACTATGTGGATTAAGTGAGAAATTTAGAACGTAATATATATATATATATATATATATATATATATATATATATATATATATA
>SNQJ01S0030805.1:22925-55399 GCA_010110895.2 Picea sitchensis
TGATGGATGGATGGATTGCATGTGTTTTTGTTGTGAATGATAGAGCCAACCTTTTGATCTTAATTCGGTAGAGTATCGATGCATGGATTGTTAAGATTTGTTCATAACATGATTGGAATATTGCCTCGGGATGAGTTTATTTAGCAGAGGTAGTAATGGAAGAGGTGTTAATAGAGGCAGAGGAAATAATTGGCAAAGAGGCCATAGAAGGCCATGATTTTCGATACATTTTGACGTTGATCCGCAAGAACCAAATCAGATTTTCCAAGCTGGGTTTTTTAATCTAGTTGGCCAAGGAATTTTGCATCCTATACCTGAGAGGCCCCCTTGCCAACCACATCAAAATTTCTCTAGTATTCATGTTCCCCCTCATGTGTCTATGCAGCCGTAACCACCTGCCAATGATGGTTGGCAAGAAATTGTTCATCATCCTACAACTCATCACCATGGTTGGCCTACTATGTCGTTGCCAATACCCTCTCCTCCACCGCCAATCAATCCAAATGCCCAAGTTGATCGTGTTGTCTCGCCAGTACAGTCCTCTCATGCAAGCAAGAGCCTAAAAATTGGTGTTCCCAAGCTAGAGCTAGATAAGGGAAAATGACTAGCCAATCCCTCCAAGTCATCCAAAGATTCCTCTGAATATGTGTCCTCTCATATCCATCTCAAAGATGATTGTTCCCATTTCATTAGTGCAATCCACCCACAAGGTTCCCATAAATTGAAGGCTATTGCATAGGATAAATCAGAAAAGGGATCAATAGAAAGCAACAGTGGAAAGAGGCAAAATTCCTCTCACAACAAATATGGTTTTTAATCTTATTATTGATATTTTCTTTTGTGTGCAGTCTTTTTATTTGATATGCCAGTATTTTGGACAGCAAATACATATTTACACAAAATTTTGGACAACATGGATATAATGTTATTTTTGGATATACTCATGTTCTAATTTGTTGATAGGAAAATATTTTATTGTTAATAAGAGGATGAGAGTTACAAGGCGGATATTTGAATTAAATATTTTGGGTATTATACTTCATATTTTGATGATTATTAAAGAAATGAAAATTGGAGTGACAAGGGGTCCCACCTATTTAGTTATTATTTAAATAGACCCTTATTTATATATTATAAATTATTTGTCTCAACTAATTAGTTAAGCTAATTAATCCTAACAAAAGAAACGTAGTTGAACTACCATAACTTATTGGCAAAGAATAAAAGCCCAAGGTAATGAAGATACAAAAGGAGTAAGAGAGAATAGAAGGAGAACGTTTGTTATAAGGTTAGCTCTATACTTGTGAGATACTTCCATTCTTCATTCATTCTGAGTTTACTAGAAGGCTTAACCATCTTGATGACAGCAGGGCCTTATTGAAGGCAACATGATTCAAAACTTAATCATATTTTCCAGCAGCTTGTCTTTAAAGGTGATTGATTTATCTTTGGCAGTCTGTGTGTTCTTGTTTGTTTATGGATTAAATTTCATGATTGATAAAGAATATTTTGCAGAGTCAAGTGACAATATTTTGTGGCAAGTTGATCCAGATCTTTAGCTTCAGTTTTCTTTTGTTGTCAGAGTCTTTTTGTATGGTTCCCATCAGAGGCTTCTAAATCTGAATTTGATCCCTACCCTCGCAAGGGTTTGTAAAGATAATACAACTTTGTATCTCATAATGAAATCAATATAATAATCAGATTTTTGATTTCAGTCTCGCATGTGTATTTTGATGATTTGGTTCATATTTCGCTTTTAACCTTGTCTCTTATCCATGTACACAATTATGTAATTTCTTGCTTATTTTATTTATTTTACACATTTACATATAGTATATATAAAAGCAGCCTTGGTCCCTTGTGCTTAATACCTATGGATTAAGTGATTATTTTTTTTTATTTTTTTTTAAGGCTATAAACCTCGAATAACATTCCCAACTATCTTGCCTTAGCCCAACAAGATCTAAAAATGCTTGAGTAAGGTTCCTCATACCTTTTCCTCAACAATGACCAATGAGAAACTTGGGGAAAAACTTTTTCCACTGATGCTAGACTATCAAAAGAGTCTAACAGAATATCAAAATAATCTAACAACATTGTTAGAGCGTCCAGAGTTGTTGAAGCCTCTTTTTGGGAAGAAAAAGAAAAAGGGATTCAAATTTGAGGTAGTTGGTGAAGCAAAGGCCTCACTTTGTGAGGAAGGTTTGACAAAACCTCAGGTTGACCTTTTGGATGCGCATGATGAGGGTGTATTAGCACCCAGATACGATGAAGATTTGATGTTGGATGATTTTCCCTTGGATGTTGATCTAATTTCTAGGGAGTCATACCTGAGGGATGATGAAGAGGAAGTTGGGGAGCTCACAGATGAGCCTCTTATGGAATTGATTTCAACACATTCATCATCATTTTAGTCATATATGGTGATCATGACACATGAGGATGTTAGTAGTACTTATGGTTTGAGGGAGGAGCTTCTTGTGGTGATCGAGCACAAGGGGCATTCAGATATGCAAGGGCTTGATGAGACATATGGTATAGAGACTTTTGATTATACACATAGTTTGCATATTGGAGATCATGAGCTAGTTATTTTGGTGAGCCCATTGACGGCTCAAGTCATAACTGAAAATAGGGGAGTTGAGCATATATCTTGTGGAATAGCCATCAAGGAGGTATATGCACCCATGTATTGTGGGAATGGATATATTGAGGATGTGGACACATCAGTAAGGGATTGTGGAGAAATTCCTTCATATAGACTTCTTGACAGGGACGTTGAGCATACCCTTGAGTTTGGATTATCCAAGGATAAGGAGTGGATATATGAGATTCATCGAGCAACATATTCCTTGAAGATTGATCTTCGATTGGGATATCACCAGAATACTCACGAGTTTCATTATGAGCACTACGATTTTTTGGTCATGCCATTGGGGTTGACCAACATAGTTGCCACCTTTCAATATTGCATGAACCCCATCTTCATATCGTAGCTACAGGTGTTTATGTTGGTGTTCTTTGATTATCTCCTCATATACAACAAGCCATGGGAGGATCATTTGAGATAGTTAGATGAGACATGGGGCATGATGGAGAGCATATTCAGGCATGGGATAGAGTACTCTCGAGAGATTGATCTTTGATTGGGATATCATCAAGACAGTGTAACATACCCAGACACCCACAGACCAGGGTATGCTACCTTCAATCCCACCCTTGGAATTCCTACTCTTACCAGTACCTTCTTTCTTTAATAAGGACACTTAAGATAAAATATTTAACGACATGCATAGAAATATCCAGCAAACATGCATAGTCTAAGATTTAGTTAAACGATAATTAAAATACACAGTGGAATACATTCATACACAGATAATAATACCACAACAAAGAACACTTATCTTTATAAAAAGGCGACACCAAATGGCTGCAGACCAAGGACATTCCACCCAACCATAGACACCACTGCTCCAAATCTCAGCAGCAGTGTCACTCCCGAGCCAGGGCTATGAATCCACAAGGACGGTTCCAGAGTGTACCTGGGTTCCCAAACTAGTCATCTATCAAGATCTCGTGGGTTTCCCAGCACCCACAACAATCCAAGTACACTGCTCTCTTCCACCCAGCTTGTACCACCCAAGAGAATGGACCTCCACCCTTCTTTGCCACGCAGTCCCTCAGGCAATCCTTCTCCTTTTTCCAGGGCCTCCAGCATAGCTGGTCCAAAATCTCAATGATGGAACTCTCACGATTCGCAGTTGTGAGCACAACAGGGCACAGTCCAACGCATCTCAAACATCCAAGCCCCAAGTCATGGCTGGATTTCACCAACAACCATTACAGCCAACTATCATGTGGCTAATATTCAACAGTCTAGTTTCCTTTCCCAAGCCAAGACACAAATGAGGATGAATCAATGAATGGGTGAGTGAGTGCATGAAAGTGTGTGATGGAAATGAATGAACATACAGGAAAATCAGCGAACAAGCCATCAGTTGAACCCCCCCCCCATTAGACTAGAAGCGGGTTTAAGTAACTTTGGGGGGAATCAAGAACCTCCTGACCTTCCCCAAGAATCCCACGTAACCAATCCCCTCCCTTGGGAAAAAAGGGTAATTAACATAGGAATAAACACTTATCCCCTCAAGCCCCCTCTCTTGTGCAATCATATCCCCCTATAACTCCAGTCCTTGTCCATCTAGCATCCAACCATGCATTTATTATTAATAATGACAGAAAACATTAAATGTCTTCGGCACACTGGAATTTTAATAATTGTTTGGGTACCCTAGCCTCTCATCATTGTAACAATACATTATTTAAAATGGGGGTTCAAAACCTAGGGTGTTACATCCCCTCCCCCTTATTTTGGCATTGTCCTCGGTGCATATACAAAATAGAGATCAAAATCTCAAATTTATTCAAAAAGATGTGGGTACTTTGCCCGCATGGGATCTTCATGCTCCCAGATAACATCTTCATGACCGTAGCAGGTTCACTGAACTTTTACCAACTCTATAACTCGATTCCAGAGCATTTTTACTTTTTTGTCCAATACCCGCACTGGTTGAACCTAAAAAATCTCCCTCTATCTCTACCTGAATCAGATGCCAATCAATAACATGGTTAGGGTCATGTACATATTTCTATAGTAAAGATACATGAAATGAATTATGCACATTCATGGAAGCAGGTAATGCAAATGTATGCAACTAACCCTATTCTGTCCAATATTTCAAATAGACCACAAAATCTGGCTACCAGCTTTGTACAACTACCCAATTTCAAAGAGCTTTTATTGGGCTTCACTTTCAAAATTACATGCTCCCCTGCTTTAAATTCTCTAGTTGTCTTGTTCTTGTCTGCATAAAATTTATGTCTATCCTGAGCCGCCTTTAAATTCTGCTTGATCTTAACCACCTGGTCTTCCATGTCCTTGAGAAAATCCAGCCCAAGTACCACTCTATCTGTTGGGTTGTCCCAGCTTACTGGAGTATCGCATTTCCTACCATATAAGGCTTAAAATGGGCTCATTCTTAATGAAGCTTGATACCCATTATTATATGAAAACTCAACCAAGTGTAAGTAATCCTCCCACTTAGATGGCTTATCCATCACATACATTCTCAGCATATCTTCAATTATTTGATTGACTCTCTCTGTTTGCCCATCTGTCTCGAGATGATATGCCATGCTATAGTTTAGATTTGTGCCAAATCCTTTAAACAATCCCCTCCGGAAATTGGAGGTAAACTTTGTATCTCTATCTGAGACGATTGTCCTAGGTATCCCATGCAACCTAGCAATTTTCTTCATGAAAATTTCTGCAATATTAGTCATTATATGTGTTGTCTTCACAGGCACAAAATGAGAAGCCTTTGTTAATTTGTCAATCACCACCATGATTGAATTGTGTTTCTTATTCAATCTGGGTAATCCTGTGATGAAATCCATGGTGATAACTTCCCATTACTTCTCTGGGATTGGTAATGGCTACAACAAACCTGTTGGGTGCCTATGCTCAGCCTTCACCTTCTAACATTCCATACATTGAGCGATGTAATCAACAACATCCTTCTTCATTCTCGGCCAAAATAATTGGCTTCTTATTGTTGTAATTGTTTTCTGGTAATCGGGATGTCCAGCATAAGGAACATCATGTCTTTCCTTCAATACCAAATTCCTCAGTTCTTCGCAGCTAGGAACATAGATTCTATTTTTATGCATGAGTAATTTGTCTTCCCTTATCTCATACTCCTTTATTTTCTGTTGTACATTTCCTTGCTGTAAGTTTTCCTTTACCTGTAGGTAATGTTGATCTATAACAAGACCATCTAAAATTCTACTCTTCCAGTATGACTGATGTATATTGACAGTAGTAGCATGCATGAGATACACTCTTCTACTAAGAGCATCAACAACTTTATTCTCCTTTCCTTTGATATGCTTGATATCGAAGTCATATTCACTTAAAAATTCCAGCCATCTTGTTTGTTTGGAATTCAAGGTCGGTTGTTCAAAAATATACTTCAGGCCAATGTGGTATGTCCTTAATTCGAATTTCTTCCCCATGAGATAATGCCTCCACATCCTCAAGGCATGAACAATGGCAGCAAGATCCAAGTCATGCACGGAATATTTCCTCTCATGTTCCTTAAGATTTCCAGACTCATATCCAATGACATGTCAATTTTGCGTGAGGACTCCCCCAAGTCCTTCCTTACATGCATTTGTACATACCACAAAACTTTCATTTGGGTCAGTAATCTTTAACACAGGTGCACTAGTAAGTAGTTCCTTCAACAGATTAAAATTATTTTCACACTTGAGTGTCCATTCAAATTTAGTTCCCTTCTTTTTCAAAGAAGTGATGGGATGACCAATCTTAGAGAACCCTACTATGAACCTTATGTAGTAGCCAGCTAATCCCATAAAAGATCTGACGTCTGACACATTTCTGGGTGTTGGCCATCCTCTAATGGCTTCAATCTTCTCTGGATCTATTGTTATGCCCTTCTTTGAAATAATGTGTCCCAAGTAATGGATCTGCTTTTGATAAAAAGAACACTTACTCAACTTGGCATACAACTGATTTTCTCTCGATACTTGCAACAACAGTCTTAAGTGATGTTCATGATCCTCTTCAGACATAGAATAGATAAGTATGTCATCCGGGAATACTATGACAAACTTATCCAAATAATTTCTAAATATGTTGTTCATTAAGCACATGAAGACAGTTGGTGCATTGGTCAGACCAAATCGCACCACTACAAATTCATAATGCCCATACTTGGTCCTAAAGGTTGTCTTATGAATGTCTTCTTCCTTGATTCTTACCTGATGGTATCCTGCCCTCGGGTCAATCTTTGAGTATATCTTTTCTCCTCTTAGCTAATCAAAGAGGTCATTAATTTGGGGTAGAGGATACTCATTCTTTATAGTGTACTTGTTCAACTGTTGGAAGTCAATACACAGCCTCAAGGTTCCATCCTTCTTTTTGACAAAAAGTATTGATTCTCCCCAAGGTGAAACACTTGGATGTATGTACCCTTTCTTCAACAATTCCTCCAACTGCATTTGGAATTCTTTTAACTCTGGTGTGCTCATTCTGTAAGGTGTTGTTGACACTGGGGCAGCTCTTGGAACTAAATCAATTGAGAAATCTATCTCCCTTCTCGGTGGCAATCCAAGTATTTCTTGGAATACATCTTCAAATTCCTATAGTATCGAGAAATATTCGAGGCTTGGCCCTTTTGTATTATCTGACTCTTCCACATGAGCTGCATACAATTGACATCCTTTCCTAAAACATTTTTTTAGTTGTAAGGTTGAAATCTCCCTTATAGAGATGGGTCTTGGAACTCCTTTCACAATGCTTTGTTTTCCATTTCCATCAATACATGTAAATGTCTTGTTATGACAATCTAGAACATCATGATGTTTGTCCAACCAATCCATTCCAATCAGAATATCATAAGACCCTAATGGTATGATATTTAGATCAATACTAGTATTCACGCCATTAATACTTATGGAACAACTTTTGACCATGTCATGGATTATCCTTTTGGTTCCAGTCGCTAATTGAACCAAACTTGCTTTTCCAAGTTTATTTTTCTCTAAATGTAAGTTATCCACTATCTTAGGATCAATGTAACAATGAATTGATCATGGATCAATCAAAATAGAAATAGGTTGATTTAAGATCTTACCTTCCACCTCGATCATATTGGACAGGTACTCTGCTTGTCGATCATTTAAAGCTGCATAGATTCTTCCCATATCTTTGAATGTTGTAGCTTCTTGGATGTTGTGCACAATCTTCACTCTATCCTTTTTGTGTGGGAAATCTTTGTACAGGTGATCTTCCTTGCATCCCCAACATTGGATTGGTGGTATTCCCCTTTTTCCCAAGGAATATTCCTTCTTGAAATCTCCCTTAGCATACTAATCTTGATGATTTTTATTAGGCTCATTCCTATTGAAGGAAGGTTTGAATCCTTTCCTCCTTTGATCGGACTTCGCATTTTTGTTGTCCTTCCAAGATTTCTGCAAAGATTATCTTCCCTGGCCTTTCTCATATAGGTATTTAGCCTTCCTGATGGCTTCAGTCAAGGTCTTGGGCTCATCATACTTGAACGTTTCCTTATAAAAGGCTGGCAGTCCACTTAGAAATATCTGTATTTTCACTTTCTCATCATCAATGAACCTGACATACTTTAACAATCCCAAGAACTTCTTCTTGTACTCTTCCATAGTCATGCTTCCCAAACTGAGTCTAAATAACTCCTACATTTCCCTGTCATAGAAATGCTCTGAGAGGTACTCCTTCTGGAAGTACTTCTTGAACTGCTTCCAAGTGATCCTACTCTCATTAATGTGCTCCACTTGCTTCAGTTAGTCCCACCACATTGCATCTTTCCTATGTAAATGGTAGGTGGAAATGTTGGCTTCCATATTTGATGAATAGTTATGCAACTGAAAATATATCCTGAGCCCAAGCAACCATGCTTCGTCATCATCTTCCCTTTCTCTTTCACCCTCAAAGGAAGGTGGCTTGACCTTCCTTGGATCTCCTTGCAAACTATCTACCTCTTGTTTCCTTATTTTGTGTCTGACAGGAGACACCTTTGGACTGCTTATGGGATCATCTGATGCATAAAACTTTTTTTCTGAGTAAGGAGGTGAGTGGTGCCCATGAGCTCTACTAGCACTTCTAGAATGACCAGCTCTTCCATGATCATCCCTTCTTTCATGGCACTTTCCCTCTTCATCTTGTCTTGAGTTTGATCCCTTCTTTGTTTGTCTCTGCAACTACTTTAAGCTCTGTAACACTCAAGCATTTATCTAAATTTTCTCTCTCATCAGTATCAAGTTGTCTGCTTTGTAGCTCTGCACTTCCATCTTCAGGATTCTTACCATTTCTATTAACATTTCCTGTTCTCCTTTTCCCTTGTGTCCATTGGAATCTGTCTCTACATTACCAACTCTGGTATTCTGGTTTTCGGCCTGCTTATCATGACTGGAGGCTCCCTCGCCTTCTTCCATTTCCTCAATACACATACTGATTTGATGTGTTTAAACCCCTTAATTCTGCAAAATGTGCAAGTGACCATTTTGTTAGAATTATGCATATGATAAACAAAATTGCCAAACCATGCTACAAGTCTCTTTATTTTTTTGTTCATGGAGATCATATCCCCATTCTCTAAAAATAACAGTGTCCTGCTATCCTTGGCTGACACAAAATTTCATCCTGCATTGGCGCTTCCTTCAAACCACCTTCCCAGGTGACCATGACTAGAAACTATGGAAAAATCCTTCCTTATCATTTTTCTATCTCGAAGACCACCAATTCATCCCTTAGCCCTCCTTCCCTCAACTCTCAATCTGCATATGACCACGGCCATGACCCTGCGCTTAGCTAAAAAAGCATTTGTCCATAGCTTCGGGACTTCAGGACTTTAAGCTAGGACCGGATCAACAGTCCTCGTCCTCTTTCATGATCAATGATCGCTTTCCTCCTCGCGGAACGCTTTTACCAAAAGTTCATGATATGTTGATGGGTGTCCTCCCATAGATCAATGGCTATGAATCACTTCGGCTCTTTGGGTTTCAGAAGTTTCAAACTTTCCTCTTACACGTTCTCCCAAAATGCTTTCACCCAAAGTTGACGATCCTTCGACGTGTGTCTTCTAGAATCAATGGTCGATATGTACTCCAGTCTTCGAGATTTTTTGAACGAACGCAACCTATCACATCTTTCCCCACTAGAGTGCCTAGTCTCCAGACTACACGATCTGTCGCCATGTGGTGAAATACTGGAAGCGTACACATGGCCCAATCGGGCGGGTGACACATGTCACGTTCTAACTGACATTTCAATACTCCATATGCTCAAAACTTACTGACACATGGCATACATCCCATGTGTCCATGTCATCCCAGGTGGCATCTGCAAGCCACTTGACTTCGGGAATTCCAGGATCCACATCACCTCTAGGTGACGTCATCGTGCCCCATCACTTCATCTCTTCGAGCTTCAGGAGTTTCCATACTAGCACACTTCCAATTCTCCTAAACTCTCAATTCCCAAACTGGCCAATTTGTCACCATGTGTCCTTCTAGATCGGACGACTAAGATTCACTTCAAGTCTTCACCCAGAGTCCATGAATCTGCACCGCGTGTCCTCCTTAATCTAATGGTTGAGGCTTACTTCAGGTCTTTGGACTTCAGAAATCTCAAACTTCAAAACTTATCTAGCCCCACTGGATTTTATCCAAAGCCCTAGCTCTGGTGACACGTGGCTCCCAGAAGATCAATGGTTGATATCCTTTCGAGTCTTTAGGTTTCGGAAATATCAAACTTCAAACCTCCTCGAAGAACACAGGATTCTGTCGCGTGTCCTCTTGAATCGAACGATTGAGGCTTACTTCAGGCCTTCACCCAAAATCCATAGATTTACACCACATCTCTTCTGAATCAGATGGCCCAGATTCACCTCGAACAATCCGAAACTTGAGATTTACTCCGGACTATCTGGTGACTGAGATCTAGTTCGGATGATCAGATGATCGAGATTTACTTCGAATTTCTGGTTCTCTGGGATTCGAAAGTTTCAAATCTCAACTGAAAACCTCTCGAACCAATTTCTCTGGAGTTACTAATCTGTTGACACGTACCTCTTGGTGATCGACAGTCAGGATCTACTTCGGTTATACGGATTTTCGATATTTGAGCCCTAACATGTCACATCACTTATTGCCTTTTAATTTACGGGGGAACGCATCGACTGTTTGGAGTAACCTTCTTTTCTCCCCGCAATTATCCTGACGCATACACGTAACCCCTCAGTGAAACCGTGGTTTTGGATTGCAGGACCGCCTTGGGGAATTATCTCCTGTGCAACTTGGTTCCCTGCAATGTCGGTTGTCCATTGATCTCTCTCTCCAATGGGATCTGATGGTGGTGACCTTAACCCTTGCTTTCTTTTCATCAGACGACTCTTGTTCACCTGTCCTCCGATCCAACGATCTCGGATCTCTCCTAATCCTATAGTGGCGATCGCTCTTGAATTCGAAGGGGACGGTCATGATCCTTTGAACCCCTTACAACGGGTCTCTGGTGATCTAACTCCTGCGTAGATTATGCAACTCCATTCGTCCTGAGATTTTCAACTTCGTGGTCAGAGTTCAATCTGTAACCACGAGACTCTGACCAACAGATTCGACCCATATCGGCCTGGTGTTTCAACCAGAATCTCTAATACCAAACTGTAACATACCCAACCACCCACAGGCTGGGGTATGCTACCTTCAATCGCACCCTTGGAATTCGTACTTGTACCTTCTTTGTTTAATAAGGAGGGATAAGATAAAATATGTAACAACATGCACAGCAATATCTAGCAAGCATGCATAATCTAAGATTTAGTTAAACAATAATTAAAATACACAATAGAATACATTCATACACAGATAATAATATCACAACAAAGAGAATTTATCTTTATAAAAAGGTGACACCAACTGGCTGCAGACCAAGGACGTTCCACCCAACCATAGTCACCACTGCTCCAAATCTCAACAGCAGTCTCACCCCCGAGCCAGGGTTATGAATCCACAAGGATGGTTCCAGAGTGTACTTGGGTTCCCAAACCAGTCAGCTCTCAATCTCTCACAGGTTTCCCAGCACCCACAACAATCCAAGTACCCAGCTCTCTTTCACCCAACCTGTACCACCCAAGAGAATGGACCTCCACCCTTCTCTGCCACGCAATCCCTCAGGCAATCCTTCTCCTTTTTCCAGGGCCTCCATCACAGCTGGTCCAGAATCTCAATGCTGGAACTCTAAGGACTCGTAGTTGTGAGAAAAACAGGGCACAGTCCAATGCATCTTAAACATGCAGACCCCAATTCATGGTTGGAATGCACCAACGACCATTACAGCCAACTATCTTGTGGATAATATTCAGCAATTCATTTCCCTTTCCCAAGCCAAGACGCGGATGAGGATGGATCAATGAATGGGTGAGTGAGTGCATGAAATTGTGTGAGGGAAATGAATGAACGTACAGGAAAATCAGCGAACAAGCCATCAGTCCAACCCCCCCATCAGACCAGAGGCGGGTTTAAGTAACTTTGTGGGGAATCAATAACCTCATGGACTTCCCCAAGAAGCTCACGTAACTAATCCCCTCCCTTAGGAAAAAAGGGTAATTAACATAGGAATAAACACGTAGCCCCTCAAGCCCCCTCTCTTGTGGAATCATATCCCCCTATAACTCTATTCCTTGTTCATCTAGCATTATTAATAACGATAGAAAACATTACATTTCTTAGGCACACTGGCCTTTTAATAATTGTTTGGGTACCCTGGCCTCTCAGCATTGTAACAATACATTATTTAAAAAGGGGGTTCAAAACATGGGGTGTTACATACATGGACATGGAGCTTAGCATGCCAGATGCTTTACATTGTGGCCAAGTGATCAGTATACAAGATGTAAAAACACATCAGGAGAAGATCCATGACACATTGAATTGGCTCACAGGGATTTCAATTGATTGGAGATCCCATATTCTAGTGGAATATTCCAAGGACTGGTTTGCTTGTGAGTTGATGGATGTTCACATTCAGCATGATAGGTATAAAGTAGTGAATGACATCATCTACTACAAAGGTAGCATATACTTGGTTATGGAGTCCACACTTAGAGAGGAAATCATGAGGGCTATGCATGATATGCCCTTGGAAAGACATCATGGGTACTTCAAGACTTGCCAACAGATCAGAGAGAGGTTCTCATGGAAGAACCTCGAGGATGATGTGTTGAGATGTGTGAGGGAGTGCATGACTTGTCAGCAAAATGAGTCAGAGGTGTATGACAAGGTCTGCATTTATTTCATTGATGGTCAGTGGACCAAGTTGGCACATTTCTTCATAATTCCATTAGAGTATGAGGCACCGCAAATAACAAAGTTGCTTTTCATAGAGGTTTCTAGATTCCATGGGTTTTCTGAGTACATTGATAGTGTTCGGGACAAAATATTTTCCTGTCTATTTTGGCAAGGGTTATGTGGATTAGAGAGAGGAGAGTTGATTCCTAGTACATTGTTTCCATCAATTGGATGTGAGACTTGGAAAATTAGGTTTCCAGTGGTTATCAGTGTATCACATTTGGAGTCAGTTGGTATGAGGAATAATGGACTTCTAGTTTAGATGTGGGTTCCAAGAATCCATGTGATTGGTCAGTTTCACTTTTGGAATGCTCTGAGAGGAAATGGTGGGGTGCATGCTATATGGCAGGATATAATTTCTTTGTCGATACCCAGGATTGCATATGATGGTGGAATTAAATAATTTGATTCCACTGAGGTGCATCTACATGATATGATCCATGGTAGTGGGGTCAGGTATTTTAGATGTTACAACTTGGGGTTCCATGAGTGGAGGCTGCAGTCTCAACACGAGAGCCAACTACTTATGATCAGAGTGGTGCGGGTTAGCATGGTGGGTTCCTTTTGAGGCCAGCTTGGGACCTTGGGACTTCATGGGTTGACAATTTGGCAGTTGGTATAGATGGGAGAGTCTTTTTTTATTATCAGGAGTCCATTTCTATAGAACATTGGACTGGCTTCCTGAGAAGGTGATTCTATGGGATGGACTGAGCCTTTATAGTATCTGATTGATCTCTTATTTGGTGGTATTTAGTAAGTCTCTTGTATTAACACCTTGCAGATTAGTGCTATAAGAAAAGAGTGTTTCACATCATCTAGACAGGTCCGGGAGAGGTTCACATGGAGGGGATTTGCGGATGATGTAGGGGAAGGTATGGGGGAGTGTACAACTTAGCAGCAAAGCAAGTCGAAGTGCACTCATCCCACAGGATTGATGTAGTCTTTAACCATTTATGGGTGAGAGTGGGAGAGCATCTTGACAGATTTCATCACAGGTTCATCGAGGGTGCAGTGGGAAAATAGCATGTATGCAGCGATTCACTAGTTCATGCACTTCTTGATGATTTTTTGGGAGTATGGGTAAACACAGGTGATAGATCTATATAGGGGAGAGTTGTTAAGATCCTATGAGCAGCACAGAGTCATTTCTAGTGAATGGGACAAACTTCCTTTTTGATATTCGAGATCAAGTATGGCAGTGGAGTTGCAAGTCGTGACTTCACCTGGATGCCTATGCAAGGAACTATTCGTGGTGGTAGGTCCATCCCTTACATGTATTTGAGATTGGAGTTCTAGGAGAGGAGGATGTAGACTGCACATGATGATAAGATGGTTAGGATCAGAGTGGTGCAGTGTCAGCATGGTGGTCCATTTCTAAGATTATCTTCGGACCCCGGGATTTTAGTATTAGACAGTTCAGCAGCTGACACAAAAGCGAGAGCCAGTTTTTTCTTTCATGAGATTGTTTCCCTTATAAAGAATTTCCTTGAGGGGTTGATCAAGTTGTTGAAGTATCGATTTTCTCTACTTATTGGTAGTATTCAGGAGGTTTCTTATGTCAGTACCTTGTCGGACCACGCATTGAGCAGAGGATGCTTCACATCTTCCAAAGTGGTTTGGCACCCTCCTATCATTTACAGTTTTAGTCCGGTTCAATTGGTGGAGTGTCAGGTTGTGATGGCATTGTTTGAGGACAAACAATATTTGGGAAGGGAGGATTGTAATGTCCCCATTTTTGGGTTCCCCTGTTCTACAGTTGGGGATAACTTATGAGGCTTATATCAGCTCAAACAAAAGGGTGAGATTATGTTATCAGCAAGCTTGAAGGGTTTGGAGTTAGATGAGGCCCATACCAGTCCATTTACCATTTTTCATCATTGGGATCACTTCTGCATAGATCATTCTTGGTTTCGTGGCATTCCGAGGATTCCCGTAAATTGAAGTTATTATTGAGCATAATTTAATTAAATGCACTAATGGTATTATTTAGATCACATTATCTGAGGGAATTCGTTAGTGTAATAGCTCATTGGAACCAGAAAAAAAAGGTCTAAAGGTTGGGATGATGAGAAAGGGAGTTTCGACGTCTAGGAATGTCTTAGAAGCCAATTAATCACTTTCTGACATCAAAAGAGGTTTAAAAAGGGTTATAAAGCGATTTTAATATTTAAATGGAAATTAAAAGGGGAAATAAGGGTCATGTGGAATTGGTCAAAAAGAGGAAAGATCTAGAAGGGGTTCAGAGAAGTATAAAGGAAGGGCAACACTTCACCTTCCCGATTATGATTTGATCTCTTATTTGGAGTGCTCTTGGAGCCAAGGTTTTCATTGGGGTTTTGACAAAACCATTCCATTATTGGTTTGGTTTCGGTGGTGCAACATCCACCCTACTTAGACAAGAGGGGGATCCATCCGGGATTTCCATTAGAGCGTCATAATTGAGGCTTGTCTTCAGTTGGGAGGAGTAGCAAGTGACCTTGGAGGTTCATGGAGATAGGGTTGATTTATTCCTTTTTGCGGGCTATGGATAAGTTGTGAAGGTTGGTGGAGGATCATGGCACCTACGAGGGGTCATGGGGGTCTCTAGGAAGACCCAATTTGGTAAGGTCATGGGGAAGGAGGCATTGCGAGGGTATTTTGAGGGGCTAAACTCCTCTTTTCTGTAGAACTGTGAGCTATAGTAGAGGTCGTGAGGGATTTGGAAAATCATGAGGGTTTAGGAAGGGAGTTGAACTACGGGAGAGGTCATGAGGGATTTAGTAGCTCTTGAGGGCTTAGGAAGGGAGTCGCGAGCTCTTTAGGGGATTGGAGAAGGGTGAGTAGCTCATTGTTGTGCAGGAGGGATTGGAGCAGGGTGACAACTTGTTCGTGGGGATTTGGAGGCTTGGACATTCCTTGGAACAGGACAGCCTCACCCATTTTGAGGTTGGGCAGCAATCCTTTATAGTTTGGAGGAGAACCATCATCTATTGAGGAGACTATGGTATTGGCACATGTTTTGGCTTGATTTTTGTAGTGTTTGTTGTTGTAGTGCAGTTGTTGTAGCAGCCATTAGACATTTACTATTGTATTCCAGATTCCATTCATAATAAATTCCAAAGTTGTCTCTTCAATTCTATGTGTATGTATGTTCCATACAATGTATTTGACAAAATGTCAACTAGCAGAATACATGCAAATTGTTCGTTGAAAGTTACGAGTCAGCTTGTGGCCTAAAAACACATGTAATGCAAAGTAGTTGATAAAATCACACAAAGAGAAACAACATCATTGGACAGTAAAAAAACATATCCTAGCATATCTCTATTGGGGATATTACATTATACATCTCCACTGCATCCTTGCTCATGTTCTATGAGTCATTATATTACTTATGCACAAATTCCTCTTCTTATAGTTTTATCCAGCAAAGTCTCCTTGTTGGAACTACAATTTTCTTCCTAGAACAATTCTACCCAAAAACTCTCTTGTTAGAAATAATGGATGTGCTTGTTTAACCATAGACAATATAGAAATATTGTCACCCAACCATAGGCCGAAGCCACCCCCGAGCACCTTAACCTTGACAGAGAATTATTCTGGAAGCAAACCAATAGCCAACCAAGGCTACTGCACCAAGAAAAGATAACCAAGTTTGATCAAAAATTCCAACCATAACCAATAAGAAGTTCGAGCCTAAACCAAGAATACAGATTGCAGTAGCTGCAGTTGCAGCTACTCCCCAGGGTTGCACACTTGCCCAGTTTCTTGTAGTGCGCACTTCTTCACTGCTGAAATTTTGAGCTGTGTGTACCAAATGAGGTATGGATACTTGTATTTATACTGCTTTCCTGAGCTGTCTGGGCCAACTTCTCATTCTGGAGGCTAAATACTTAATATTAAATATTTCCTTGAGCCAACTTGTTCTTCTAGGGTTATATTCAATGCTTTAGGGTTTCTTCTTGCTTCTCGAAATATTATATTCTCGTCGGGGTTAAACGTGGAGGTAAATACCTCCCGCAACTACCATAATATCAACACTCCCTCCTAGCTAGGGAGGTATTGAAGGTAATGGTCATGAGCACAAACATACCATTCAACCGATAGCATCATCATAGTCGTACATTCTATCTCATGATTAGATCACGAGCATCATTATCACTATCATCTGATAGCATCAACTGCATCATCTCTAGAATCCATGCTCCATCTGAGTAATCAGGCATGATGTTGAATAAGTCACTCACTCCACAGAGTGACACAAGGACAATTCTTCTAATCCGGACATACGTCCTAGAAGAATGATTGTCCCAAAAGATGCTAAAGGCTATGCCATGGATTATAGAGACCATTCATATAGGAATGTCAATCTAGGACTATTTTCTAATCGATTCATATGTACCATAGATATCTGTCTCAACCTATATTCTTTAGAAAATATCGGTCCTGAACCATTTTCCTAATCGGTCCACAAACTGTGCCTTAGGAAAATAATAGTCCATGTCATGTCAACAAACTATCAACCTGGACCATTCTCCACAAAGAGAATACTTGTCCACCAACAATTTGTTTTGTACAGACCATTCTCTGCCTGGAGAATGTCTGTCCACAAGCACACTGACTATCCATCTAGTTGATAATCATTTTCAACACTAACAATAGTCTACATGGCAATCAGAACAATGTCATTCAATAGAACACAACTGTGTCTATCCATAGTAGTACACAACTACAATCCAGTGGTACACTACCACACCAAGTAGCACACAACTACTTAATCGGTGACACATAGTCACAACCAGTGGAACACATCCACCACAGTAGCATACATCTACTATCTAGAGACATACAGTCGCCATAGCAATCATATCATCTTATATCAACCTGCACAAAAAACAATATCATGGTATAAACTGAGTCATTTGGGCCATTCTCCCACTCACATCTATGAGATCTGGAAGAGAATCAGCCCTCAAAAAGTAAAACATCAGCCATGAGCTATCTGGATTATTCTCAAGCATAGAAGAATAATTCTCCTGATTTTTCAGCCTAGACCATTCACCTAATTGGGTCATTCCTTCGGCAATAAACAAAGTGCAACTTGGAGAGAATGAGTCTGCCTTAGGGAATGCATGCCCCTGATTATTGAACCTGGACCATTCACCTAACTTGGCCATTCCTCTGGCACTAAACAAAGTGCAACTTGGAGAGAATGAGTCTTCCCTAGGGAATGAATTTCCTGCACCAACCTCCAAAACAGACCATTCTTCGAAACTGCTCACAACTGTGAACTTCGAAAGAATGACTGCCCGACGAGGCGGACCATTCTACTTGACCACTACTAAGAGTGGCTGCCAAGAAGAAAGATTGTCCTAGACCATTCCCCCACACTGGCCACAAGGGGAATCGATGTCTATGGTACATCAGCAACCTATCAAACCATTTTCATTACGAAAATGACCGTCCGATCTGAACCATTTTCCGAACTAGAAAATTCTTGTCCGTCAGAAATATCAAAGCACTTTCCGAACTGGAAAGGAACTGCTCATCCTACACCATTTTTTGAACTGAAAATGACTTTCCATAAATCAATAACACATCAGTGCTCCCTCCCAACCTAGGAGTATTCTCTTCCTTTCAATAAGGAAGTCGTCTCCACAAGCTCCAGCTTGTTCTCTTGAGTACGCAAGCTTTTTCCATATTGGATATAGGCTTTACCAAAATATCTTATATCTACTCATCTGTGGATATATATTGGAGAACCACTTTTCCTTTTTGGACTTCATCACGGAGAATGTAATGCTCGATCTCAATGTACTTTGGTCTGTCTCGAACATTGGTTTTTCTCTGAAGGCTTCATATAGCTCTAATCATTACAGTATATCATGGTTGGATTCAACACTTTTGTTTCCTGGTAGCTCAAGACATCGTAGCAATGCTCAAAATGAAACATATCCAAGTGGCACTTCTTCTGTCATCATGAGAGTTTGTCATGGAATGGCAATCTATCATCCTGAACTTCTGAGTAACCATTTTGATTTCTATCATAGAAAGTTTTCACCACGCTTCTGTTGTGCATGAGAGAGGCTTTGTACCAAGTTCTTTGAATCCATACAATATCTTCTTCCATCTGCATACAAGGGTCTCTTTCTAGTATACCTAAAAACCTTGAGGTTTCTCTACATACGCTTCTTGTTCAATTTCTTTGGAGAACAATCTTTTCATTCATCTGATGTAAACTCCAACCCATGGATATTGCAGACGATATAATGGCTCAGGTAGAGGTATGTCTGGTTTATTGGAACAAGCTATCATCATAGTCTTCTCCCTCCATCTAGGAGAACCTCTAGTTCTGAATCTCACAATGCTTCCATTCATAAGTCTTTCATACATTGTTCTTCATCACAACTTCTATTTCTTCTGCTTGATTTCTTCTAGTGGGTTCAAACCAAGATGGTAGTCTTGTGATTCTAGATATAATGATTGGTCATTCTAGCTTTTCTTTCTCTCTTGGAATCTTCATGTTCTTCCTCATGTTTCTCTTTAGCTCTTGGGTTCATGGAGTTTTCTATAGATTTCATGCCCTGAAGATTCCAACTTCTTCCTTTCATCATAGGATCATGGATGTGGATGGGAAACCAAGGATACTTTAAGGATTCTTTTCAAAGCAGACTTCTTCTAAATCCAAACTGAACACGTGTTGCTTTTCATGGCTGCTACCATTGATGGGAACATGGATAGATACTTAATAATCCTCAATGGACCATATTATTTAGGATTAGCTCCCTCCTAATCCTTGCTTCATGCATGAATGCATGCTCTTCTTTTGGAATTATATAATCGTCTCCCTCCATATAGGAGAGTCCACACTTCTGTCTGCATCCTTATTGCCTTCTGCAAAGTGTCACAAATCTTTTTCTAATTTCCTTTTGATTGTTGATTTCTTTATGTTTTTACTTCTTCCATGTTTCTTCAAGTTTGATTCTAATTTTGGCTTATCTTGCAGTTGTTACTTATGTTAATAGCTTCCACAGGAATTGTTACCAAGGATTGTCAATGTACTTCATCTTTTCATGTGTATTGCTTGACTTGTATTAATTGTGATGGCAATCCTTATCTTCCATAGGTATTGTTTCTCTTTGAACATCTTATCTTCTAAGAAAAAGATATGCAAGATATGTACATAAACTATGTAAACATGGTATGTACAAGAATTATGAAGAATATTGTTACCTTGTCTTAGAAGAAGAAGTATGTTTTATGCCGCTTGGCCTTTTTTTGAGGGTTCCCTCTCTTCGACAACTGATGCTTCATGTGTTTCCTTCCTTTTCTTTAACTTGGGACAATGATTCTTGTAGTGGCCATATTTTTGACAGTTGAAGCATTGTATTTTTGACATATATTTCTCTTGATTTGGTTTCTTCCTTGAGCCAAACTTTTTTTTATTCCTGAAATTCTTGAACCTTGTTGTGAAGGCTTGATCATCATATTTCTTTTGGGGTTTCTCTTTTGCACTAATTCTTGATTCTTCTTGTGCACAACAAGTCCAAAGTTCTTCAAATGTGGGATACTCCTTCCTTGTGTTCATGCTTGCGGCAAATGAATCCCATGTCTTAGGAAGGCCATTGAGTACTATATTTACCAATTCCTTCTCTAAAATGATTTCTTCAATAGCTTGTACTTAATATCTTAACTGAGATATTCTCACAAAGTATGATGTTATGTTGTCATCATCATTCATTTTCATGTCACTGAGCTCATTCTTAAGAATCGCTATTTGTCCAATGTTTCTGACTGAGAAGAGGTTTGTTAGGGCATCGTACATCTTCTTAGATGAGTCAATATGGGAGATGTAGGGTATCAAGTGGTCTTTTATAGAGTCCACTATGNGAGTCAAGATGGGAGATGTAGGGTATCAAGTGGTATTTTATAGAGTCCACTATGATACTCATGGCATTGATGTCATTGTCTTTGAACTTCTCCATAACTGCAATGTTTTGAGGCTCCTTCTCTTTTCCTTCTTCGAATTGTGATTCCACAATCTTTCCTTTCACGATATCCAACACTATATTCTTGGCAAGGATGAGGTCAATCCTTGTTTTCCACGCTCTGAAGTTAGAATCCCCTTCTAACTTGTTTTCTGACTTCATAGAGTAAGTCATAATTGCTTTTACTTGGTTAACCTTTGACCAAAAACTCAAACTTGGTGTATTAGCTTGCTAAGAGTACCAAGAGGTGCGCTAGGCTAGGGTGCACTAGGCTATCCATAAATTAGGTCAATCTCTTCACTTAAGGTGCTTCAAAAAGAGGGTTAGGGTTTCATTGTTGTAGCAAAAACTGGTTGCAACTGCAACTATAACTGATCAAATCCTCTCAATCTATCTTCCAGTTGTTAGACTGTCTAAAGATAGTATGGGCCCATAACCTGTTAGAAATAATGGATGTGCTCGTTTAACTATAGACAATACAACAATATTGTCACCCAACCATAGGCCAAAGCCACCCCCGAGCACCTTAACCTTGATAGAGAATGATTCCGAAAGCAAACCAATAGCCAACCAAGGCTAATGCACCAAGCAAAGATAACCAAGTCTTATCAGAAAGTCCAACCATAACCAATAAGAGGTTCGAGCCTAAACCGAGAATACAAATTGCAGTAGTTGCAGCTCCAGCTACTCCCCAAACTTTCACACTTGCCCATCTTTTGCAGTGCACACTTCTTCACTGCTGAAATTTTGAGTTGTGTGTACCAAATGAAGTTTGGTGATGTAGGAGCATCGCTCCACCTCAGCACGCTCCAGCCGATTAACACGCATGGTGTGCATTCAAGGAAGGGAGAGGCGTCACCCTCTCATTTTTCCTCGAGAATCAAAAGTGTGACCAAGGCATTTAATGATGACAAGTTGGAAGAGCCAAGTTGTGCCTTCGCACAAGCTAGAGATAAGGTCACCATTAAGTGGTTGAAGGTAAGGGGGATCTACATCCGATTTGGAGTAGGTTTCCATCATTGTAATTTTTCCATTAGACAAACATTTTGAATGGTGATTTGACACCACTAGTTTAGCTTGGAGGGAAGCTCGTTGAGCCCCTCTTGTATAAATCTTTGTATTGTTGCCAAGTAGAGGTTGTTGTGGGTTGGCTGGAATTTGATGGAAAAAAAAACCATTGTAAGCCAAGACACATGTATGCATAGGATATAGGGAGAGAAACACAGAGAGTCGAGACTCAGTTGTAGCTTGGACTCCCATATTGTAATGAACATTCTGCCATTAATAGAAAATGACAATTTTTTCTGTTATCAATTTCTGGGTAATGGATATTTTGTCTTGAATGTCATTTGTATGCATGTGAATTATAGATTAATGTTAGAAATAATCTGCAGGGATAGAGATACAGTTTTCTATATGTGAGTGTGTCGAGTTAAATCTAGTTCTCTAGGCTAAGTGCAAGGAGTGCGCGACAGAGGGTGGAAAAATTTTGAGATGACGCAAGGAGTGTGTGTCTGGATTCAGTGGAGTAAGAAGAGAAGCTACCTGGAGAGAATACCAGGTTAATTCACAGACTCGGGAGGAAATTTCAAGGTGGTTAAGTACCTTGGAAAGAAAGACTGCGTAGGACGAAACATAGTTCAAAGTTACTGAACACTCTGAAACACTCTGCCAAAAGGGCATAGAGAAAGTACAAGAACGTACAAGAAAAACACATTCTGAAGTGTTGGAATCCTTAATAGAATCCCAGGGTTGTTGAACACTCTGAGGAAGGAAGGCTTTGCAAGAGTGCATCGACAAAGGAAAGGAGATCCCTTAAACCATTCAGGTAGGCAAAGGGAGAAGCTATCGAAAATCTTAGCCGAGCGCAAGGAGTGTGTCGAGGAGACTGTAAGTCCATATGACAAGCTCAAGAAGAAGAGTGAGAAGTTTCTAGGAGGGCACAAGGAAGTTCATTAAAGAACACAGAGGAATGGTGAACCTTGAAGGTTTTCAAGCCGAGCAAAGTCGCAGAAGTGTTTATGCAAAACTCTGCAAAGAGTGCAGAAGAAGTTCAAGAATAGCCTAAGTCTCGAAAAGGGAAGGGTGTGTTAAGTGTGAAAAGGAATCGAAGACTTTTCGAAGTCTCGAAGACCATAAAATCGTCCATTGTCCAGGGAGACAGGTGGAAGAAGATCTAAGAGTTCGAGGATTCAGACTTTGGAATAATTGCAAGGAGAGCAATTCAAACTTCGCGAAGAGTGAGGTGTGGAGTGATTATGGACCGTTGGATCTAGGAGGACGCGTGGTGGATATCCACGTATTTTGGAGGAAGAACCCTTCAGAGAAAATTCAAGGAGAAGAATACCTGAAGCGTTGGGAGACGAAGAAATCCTAGTTGTCCATTGAGATAGGACGCATGCTTAGGAATCAACACTTCCCTGATTCGCAAATCGGGAGAAGCAAAGTTGAGAGAGGAAAGGACTCTTTAAGTCTGAACTCACGATTTGATCTCAACCGTTGAGCATGAGGAGAACGTGGAGCATAGATTTGGTCTTGATAGATTCACCGATTCGAAAATCAGGGAAAAGGGAGCAAGGAGTTCGCGAAAGTTTCGAAGCACGAGATCGTGAAATGAGTTAGCCTACGGTCGTAGTCTATGCTCACATCAAAGGAGGAGCCTAGCATAGAGAGCTAGCGTACATTGGTGTTAAGATTTGAAAAGCACTAAGGAGAGGGTCTGCGGTTGCCACACAACCTGCATCGAGAAGGTGGAAGGGTCTGTGTCAAGTTAATTTGGTTCCCATTAGGAGCCCGAAGAGCCATTCAACTCGATGACTTGAACAATCCTAGACCGAAGGTTGAGCAACCCCTTCGGAGGGAAGAGGGAAGGGGGACATGCATCGTCAAGTGGTATCAGATCTAATGCAGAATTGATTTATGTAGGCAAGGGGGATAGAGTGTGATACTCTGTTGAAACTGTTGCAAGGTGTGCAACAGATGATAAACAACCAAGTAGACTGTAGTTGAAGCGAGATGGTTTTTGGAAGTTATGGGCACGGTCGAGGAGAAGTATGCCCGCAGAAAAGAAAAGCGGAGATAAACAAGGAGCTCGGGGAAATCAGAGCAGAAATGGAGACGCCAGCATTGAAAATGCAGCAGAAGGCAAGGGTACGCTGGAGGTATGAATGGCCCTTGAAGAGAATGGCTAAATGGAATGTTCGGAAGTTGTTGGTCGGAGGGTAACAATAGTTGTTAAAAAGGAGGCTGAGGCAAGCTGAAAACCTCAGTGACAAGGGAAAGAGATTTGGCAAGATTCTCGTAGGTTGTCAGGTGAGAAATGAGAAGTGATCAGTGGATCTCGTAAACTTCCAGGGGGGCAGAGGAGACATCCCAAATTTCCAAGTGGGCAAGGGAGAAGAGGTGAGATCGTCTGAGAGTTCACATCAAGGGGTGTTAACAGATGAAGAGGAGGCAGAAGGAAGACCTCACTCAGAAGAAATTTCATGTGGAATCATGGACTGTGTGAATGAATATGATGAGAAGTTAAAAAATTCCATCGTCGAGGAGAAGGATTAGGGGAGTATTTTTTGTCATCGAGGGAATCGAAGTATTCCTACCCCATATCCCAATTGAGGTCAAAGAATGTGTTGCAGATGCGACAAAAAGACAGATGGCAGTAACTCTCATAGAGGAGGAGAAGGAGAAGGAGAAAATGTTGATGTCTTCCCCAGTATAAAAAGAAGAGCATACAGTTAAGATGCTCACTCCATGGGAGAAAGAATTGGGGATACTGGAGGATTGGTTAAATGATCCAGAACCAGAAAATGACTGTCAGGGGACAATCATACAGATCGTAGGAGAAGATCACTCAGTAGAATTGCTCGAAAATTTTAGTTGGGGAGATGAACAGGAGATCACTGCAATGTTGAAGCACACAGTAGAAGAGGGAGCCAAATACCGGCATAAGGAGCAACTGGAAGGATTTGAATTTGAACCAACACAAGAGAAACTGACAGGAGCAAATCTGTCAGAAGGAGAAACTGAGAAATAGCCCAGTAATGAGAAGTCTACAGGAGTGGAGGCTGTAACAAAGTGGCGAGCTAAGGCCATAAGAGATGAAGAGGATAACTTGGGAGATCGATGTGATTTACCCATTGAAAAGGAAGTGCAGCAAGTTGGTCTGCAAAAGGAGGGCCAGCCGATGGAGCAGTTGGACGAGGTGATCGAGGAGATAAGGAAGTTGATGTTGGGGTTGGTAGAAGGAGAGGTCAGCAAGGAGAAGCTGGACAAAAAGGAACCTGCACGAGCTACAGAAAAGATGTAGGAGCAGAAGAAACAAGGCAAAGGAGCTGAAAGACAGCTCCAAGAGAAAGTTTGGGATCCAGGAGGATTTCAACCACGCTGGAAAGCTCACGAGCAGGAGCTCATGATTTTTCATAGTCATGGAGTATGATGCAGGAGCTCATGATTTTTCATAGTCATGGAGTATGATGCAGGAGCATCACTCCACCTCAACACGCACCAGCCGATTAACACACATGGTGCAAATTCAAGGAAGGGAGAGGCGTCACCCTCTCATCTTACCTCGAGAATCAAAAGTATGACCAAGGCATTTAATAATGACAAGTTGGAAGAGCCAAGTTGTGGCTTCGCACAAACTGGAGATAAGGTCACCATTAAGTGGTTGACATTAAGGGGGATTTGCATCCGATTTGGAGCAGGTTTCCATCATTGTAATTTTCCCATTAGACAGGTATTTTGAATGGTGATTTGACACCAGTAGTTTAGCTTGGAGGGAAGCTCGTCGAGCCCCTCTTGTATAAATAATTGTATTGTTTCCAAGTAGAGGTTTTTGTGGGCTGGCTGGAATTTGATGGGAAAAAAAAAAACCATTGTAAACCAAGAGACATGTATGCATAGGAGATAGGGAGAGAAACACGGAGAGTCAAGACTCAGTTGTAGCTCGAACTCCCATATTGTAATGAACATTCTGCCATTAATAGAAAATGACAGTTTTTCCTGTTATCAAATTCTGGGTAATGGATATTTTGTGTTGAATGTCATTTGTATGCATGTGAATTGTAGATTAATGCTACAAATCGTCTGCAGGGATAGAGATATAGTTTTCTATCTGTGATTATGTCGGGTTAAGTATGGTTCTCTAGGCTAAGTGCAAGGAGTGTGCGATAGAGGGTGGAAAATCTGTGAGCCAACGTAAGGAGCATGTGCCTGAATTCAGTGGAGTTAGAAGAGAAGCTGCCAGGAGGGCATACTAAGTTAATTCACAGACTCGGGAGGAAATTTCAAGGTGGTTAAGTACCTTTGAAAGAAAGACTGTGTAGGAGGAAACACAGTTCAGAGTTACTGAACACTCTGAAACACTCTGCCGGGAGGGCATAGAGCAAGTATGAGAACGTACAAGAACAACACATTCTAAAGTGTTGGAATCCTTAAGAGAATCTCAGGGTTGTTGAACACTTTGAGGAAGGAAGGCTTTTCAAGAGTGCATCGACAAAGGAAAGGAGATGCCTTAAACCATTCAGGTAGGCTAAGGGAGAAGTCGTCAAAAATATTAGCGAAGTGCAAGGAGTGCATTGAGGAGATTGTAAGTCCATCTAACAAGCTCAGGAAGAACAGCGAGAAGTTGCCAAGAGGGCACGTGGAAGTTCATTAAAGAACACAGAGCAACAGTGAACCTTGAAGGTTTTCAAGCCAAGAAAAGTCGCAGAAGTGTCTGTGCAGAACTCTGCAAAGAGTGCAGAATAAGTTCGAGAATATCCTAAGTCTTGAAAAGGGAAGGGTGCACTAAGTGTGCAAAGGAATCGAATACTTGTCGAAGTCCTGAAGACCATAAAATTGTCCATTGTCCAGGTAGACAGGTGGAAGCAGATCCGAGAGTTCCAAGATTCGGACTTCAGAAGAGTTGTAAGGAGAGAAATTCAAACTTCACGAAGAGAGAGGTGTGGAGTGATTCTGGACTGTTGGATCTAGGAGGAAACGTGGTGGAGATCCACTTATTTCAGAGGAAGAACCCTTCAGAGAAATGTCAAGGAGGAGAATACCCAAAGAGCTAGGAGTCGAAGCAATCCTAGTCGTCCATCGAGATAGGACGCATGGTGAGGAATCAACACTTCGTTGATTCAAAAATTGAGAGAAGCAGAGTTGAGAGAGGAAAGGACTCGTGTAGTCTGAACTCGCGATTTGATATCAACCATCGAGTGTGAGGAGAATGTGGACCGTAGATTTGGTCTTGAAGGATTTTTCGATTCAGAAATTGGGGAAAAGGGAGCAAGAGTTCGCGAAATTTTCGAAGCGCAGGATCATGAAATGAGTTATCCCATGGTCATAGTCTGTGGTCACATCAAAGGAGGATCCTAGCATAGAGATCTAGCGTCCGTTGGCGTTAAGATTTGAAAATATCCAAGGAGAGGGTCCGCGGTTGCCACACAACCTGCGCCGAGAAGGTGGAAGGCCTGTGTCAAGTTAATATGGTTCCCATCAGGAGCCCGATGAGCCATTCGGATCGGTGAATTGAATGATCCTAGACCGGTTGAGCAACCCCTTCGGAGGGAAGAGGGAAGGGGGAAATGCGTCATCATCTGGCTACTTGTATTTATATTGTTTTCCTTAGTTGTCTGGGTCAACTTCTCATTATGGAGGCTAAATACTTAATATTAAATATTTCCTTGAGCCGACTTGTTCTTCTAGGGTTATATTCAATTCTTTAGGGTTTCTTCTTGCTTCCTGGAATATTATATTCTCATCAGGATTACACGTGGAAATAAATACCTCCCACAGCTACCATAATATCAACATCTCCTTGGTTGGAATTGTTTCCTTTCAATAGGATACTCCTACTCAAATACCAAACTTGATGCAACCCTATATGCAATTGAAAATAAAACACAATAACAAAGCTACAATTTGGGATTAAAACAACAAAGAACGTAACACAACTTGAAGGCATGCACATAAACAAATTAATTAAGATATACACCACACACATAAAGAAAAAAATTAAATCTTCACCACTGGATTTCTATTAACCTTCAAAGACATGAATTACATTGTGAGTAACTCAAAGGTTTTAGCTTTAAAAAGAAATTGCAAAGGCGTTTTGGCCTAATTCTAAGTCTTAGATGGGCATTAAATCCCTCACAAAATTCATCAAACCATTATGACAAAAAACTTTTGTTCTTCTCAGCTGAGTTACCCAGATGTGAATCTTCTGTGCCACTTCATTTCCTTCATGTGTTTTTTTTGTTTTTATTTCTTCTTATTCATAATATTCTCCTTCACTCCCTTTGTTTTTCCCTTACTCCTCCTTCCACCCACAAGAGATCTCTTCTCCTTTCTCTTTTGCAGCCAAACAAAACACTGTGACTTATAATAATTCTACCCCCTTAAAAGTTTAATGGCTCCTTAATCAAACAAGGGAGGTTGTTGAGCAACAAGTCCCTGCACAGAAGGTAGAAATAAAAGATAAAATGTCAATTTTTTGTTTTCATGTTTTCTTGCCTTGAAGCTTTGCAATTTTATCAAACGACGGCATCGTTAATTACTGGATTAACTATCAAATAAATCACAAAGTAGCTAATGCTTTATATGGAATGTTGCAATTTTATCAAACGACGGCATCGTTAATTACTGGATTAACTATCACTCGAATCACAAAGTAGCTCATGCTTTATATGGATGTCAAAAAGCTAAACATGATTTCTTAAAACTTGTCATACATTTGTTTCTAATATGCCATGTTTGGAAGAGAATTAATTGTATCTTCAATTCATGCCTACCATCACACCACCATAATCATGCTGAATGGAGGGCACGTTTGTTAAGAAAATTGTTGAGATCACTGAGATCCCTTTTTCTCAGAAAATTGTTGATGATTGTTGAGAAAAGGGGACGTGGAGATTGCAAATTTATTAGAGTGTTGTTGGTGATTGTTGAGATCACTGAGATCCCTTTTTCTCGAACAGATCGTGAACTTCTTCGCCTCCTTCCTCTTTGGCCAACACCTGTGCCATGTTCTCAAGTGCAATGCACTCAATTAATAATCCACAGAAAACTCAATCCGAAATTCACCATGGTTCTCAAGCACAATGATTTAATTCTTGCCACATTTTGCTTTGGAGTGCATGGATTTACTAAGCATTTGACATATTTACTAGGCGAAATTCAAGCCACACGTTGTCATTTTTTCCTCGGATGCCAGTGGATCAAATCGTTCAAAAACAAAATTGAAAACCCGTGTTTAAAGAAAAATTTGAAAACCCAAATAAACAATGATGGTCTTGTTCGTGTCTCTGATTGAGCGCATACCTTTCTAGAAAAATGTGACAATTGAAACACGTCAATGTTTGCATGCCCTCCACGTTCTTATTTTCCATGTTCCATATATTCATTTCAGGCATCTATGTTTATCCTGGGTTGTAGTCGGGGTCAAGTTCTTTAGATCGAGCACCTTCCTACGTTCCCTTCCGCAATGGAAGACTAGAAATTGGATCTATCTGCTTGAATCAATCTGCAGGCGGCTATTCATTGAATATTTGTGTTGTCTATTTCTTTCCTTGTTAGATTTTTGCATGTGGTGGGATTTTATTGGTTTCTTCTTTTTTCTATGAATTATATGAGGGCATCCTAGTGGGAGATTCTAGCAAGCCCGTAATTCAACGAGGAAGAGACCAAGTGCTCTATGAACCACACATGGAACCATCATATCGCACTAGTCAAACAGAAGTCTCAATTGCAGGGCAGGCACCCGCTACTTGCCATCGGAACCACCTCTGTGCATATCGCCATTTTACAGTCCTCCTCGAGTGATTTTAGTTTTACAAGCTGACCTGTTGTTAGATTTGGTATTCTTGTTGGAGTAGAATGTCATTTGTTTAACAATTTTTGCACTGGGCTGGGCTACTTGTTACAGTTCGTTCCAGAATGTTGTTGGAATTTGGAAAGTGTTTATAGACACTAATACGGGTCCCCATGGAGAAACTGGGGCCTATGCAACTATTGGTTTAGGTATTGTTGACTTCTTATGCATTCCCCTACATCTGTATATGTCTGATTGGTATGGAGCGCAAGTTTTGCTCAATGATGTGAAGATGCTTCATGACTTGGACGAGTCTCATGCACAGGTAATTTTTGTTACCATGAATTTAAATATTTACTAGCAAACACCCATCTAATATGCACCTCTGATTTCCACATTCTAATTTTCATTTTCATTAACACCGACATGCCTAAGTATTTTTTTTAATTATGCAGTTCGATGAAAAGGTCTATTGTGTCGCCTGTCTAGCAACATTTTTTGTTTCTTTGCTATAGCATTGTTCATATAGGCTCTCTGCCTAGCCGATTGTACAAGTTTGGTTTCTTTGAACATAAATATTATAAATATAAGAGCACAATTTCTTTGTGAAAAAAAAAGGTAAGGGGTAAGATTAATAAAATAAAATATAAAAAATTGGCATTATTGTATAGAAAATAGAGTCCAAACATAAATAAATAAGATCTTTTAAATATAAAAAAAAATGTGTTCCCTTTTTTAATCTAGAATGCAGTCAAATTCTATAAATTGCTACAAAATTTGATTTTTATGCCCAATTTTTCTTTTTATATCAATCTTGTACTTGGTCATATTTCAGTGACGATGGTTATAATGAAACTGTCCAAAGATTTGAAAATAAAATTCATTTTTTATCGCTATAATTATGTAAATGTAAATATATTGAATCGACATCAATAAAATGATCGACGAATCTGTGATATCTTTTTTAATTTTGCAGGTCACAATTTATAAAGTTTTTATTTATTTTTAACGTGCTAATTCGTAATCCTTGTTTTTTAGGTCTGCATTAAGCCTGATTTCAGAGCAACACATCTATCCCTTATCGATCTTGGCTTTGTATATGCAATTGCTCATATTAGAGGTAGTGGCGAGATGGGACAGAAGTGGTATGAAGATGGAAAATTACTGAAGAAAAGGAACACTTTTACAGATTTTATTGCTTGTGCAGAATATTTAGTAAAAAATAAAATTGGTTCGAATGGTCTCTGCGTGAACTAGTTCTTATGTGGAACAAGTCCAAGTATGTGGATACTATAATTCTTGTCTTTTATAACGTGAAGATTTCGGAGCCGCGATGGGTGAGGGGACAGTATGCTGAATCACTGAGTAATCATGAACAGAAAGGCAGATGCGACCCTCCAACACTTGAGAATTGGAGAAACGCCCTCAAAGAGATCTCGAACATAGTCGGTTTCGAACTCGAGGCCTACAATGAAGGTTTTATACATAGTGGAGGGAAAGTGCTTGACCTTCCAATTGCAATTTGGTAAGCCTTCCTCCTGAGCTTGCCTTACTTCTGTTTTCCTTACAATTGAAATCAATATTTTGAATATAGACACAAACAAGTATCATTAACAGAAACTTAGAGGGAGTAAACTTACAAAGTAGTTGGCTACTATGGAACCGATCTTTAGTTAGCACAGATCTATAGTTTTGCTAGCATGTATAAAGAACAGTTGGCTGAGATTCTGGAGCATGGTTGGTTGAGATTCTGGAACACAAGACCTTCGCCTCCTCTTCACTGCAAGAGATAAAACCGGGTAAAGACCACTTCGCCTCCTCTTCACTACAATAGATAGAACCAGGTAAAGACCACATTGGGTAATTTTATGCAAAGATTTCATGGGGAACTATGAAGGACGAGAACCACGTTTGCATGATCGTGTAGCTTTGCATGATGTTGTAAATGGCAGTTGTGGATCGTGGATCTTTGCATGGTGTTGTAAATGGTCAATAGATCAACGAATTCTCTATGGGATATGGATTGTATTGTAGCAAACATAAAATGTTAAGAAGTAATGCTAGATTCATATCTAGCATTACTTCATTTCAGAAAAATGTTTATACAAATGTGTGTTGATAAACTAAATGCGTGGAGATAAACTAAGCTATTTTTCCCTCTGCCTCAGGAAAAGGCCAAATAAGAGGTAGAATTTAAAACTTAGGCTAATGAATCACCTAAATTGCATGATTTGATGAAAACTTTGGTTAAAAGGCATTGGTTTCTGTGTCAATTTAATAGAAAGTAGGAAAATCGATTACTATTAGTCTCTACCATCCTGAAGGGCAGGGACTAATAAGGTTGGCCCTTGAAATTATCTGAACCATTATATGTGTGGATGATCAGATGGTCAAGGCTACATATCGACATTTTCCCCGAACAAGATTTCGTTCTAAACTCAATTGCACGATGGAATATGGGACGTTCACAAACATTGTGTGGTAGACCTATATTAGTTTGGGGTTTTCCACATATGTAGACCTCTGAAATCGATGTGATCCATTGGGTTTACTTGGACATAGATCGACGTCTCATGGTCTCGGATATTTTGTAAATTTGTGCTAAGCCTCTCAACTTCCAACCATAGTTGACAAATTTCAATTATACTTAATTAGAAAATTCCCAAGAGACAATAATATATTTTACAAATGGTTTTGTGTTCCTTGCTTTGGTTTCCAGAGATGAATGAGTGATCACTTGTTTT